>ML786356.1:15624-33329 GCA_009831015.1 Picea engelmannii | reverse complement strand
TGTTCTTTGAAGCTTTCACTTGAACCGTGCTCTTTCGTTCCAAGTAGTCTTCATACAACACCTTCACCATCTCGGCCATGGAAAACACCGAATCTATGAACTCCTTCTCGTCTTGAGAAAGTCCTCCTGTAGATGCCATTTTCTCCCTTGAGATGAGCTCTTCCCTGGTTAACATGCAACTCGAATCCAAACGTCAACTAGCTCTGATACCACTTGATCCGTCAGGATTTTTCGAATGACTTATGGTTGAGTTTTTAATTTGCATGAATTAATTGACCATTGGGAAACTTAACGAAAAACGAGAAAAGAGAATGAATTATACAGCCATAGACATATATGCAAATCTGAAATGCAATGACAAGCAGCAAACCATAATACACAGGTTGATAACGGAGTTCGGCACAACTTTGCCTACATCTCCGGGCCTTTTCTCTGTGGGGGAGACTTCTTTATTTCTTTTCGAAAGCTTAATGGTACATCTTTACAATGATGAATGGCTTCCAGACTGATCTGGTCATGTTCGCCCAGATCTCTATAATCTTGCACAAAAGACGGCACGTGAAACGGATGTCCGAAGCTCTCAGAAATCGTCCGACAGCATCTCCTCCTCAACAGCTTCCCTGCCTCAAACTGGCTTTGACTTGGCTTTGCCTCAGCATCTCTGCTCTCAAAAACCGTCCAAAATCTGTCCCCATGGCCTCAAACTAGCCTTGGTTAAATATTTGGGAAGTTGGTTATCCATCTCCAACTTCCTCCACGAATTTAGGCTCTAAAAATGCCCAATAACTCCCAAAAATGAGTTAATTACATTAAAAATGGCTTTAATTAATTAAAAAACCATAAATTGGTTGAAAACCCACTTTCCTAACTATATTATAGTTGAAAACGGGCTTAGCCCCCTCCATCCGGGCGCGCGCCCCCTTAGTTGGTCATATGCAGCTCCATAAGACCGTGGGCTTAACATAACCCTGCGCCAATCAATACGTAAAATGAACTCTTATATATTCTTTTACATACATTTTATAAGAAATAATGTTTTGCATAGTGGTTGGTGGACTTTATAAAGACGTAGTCGGTTGGGGAGGTCCGGGGTTCGAATCCCCCGGACTCCAATTTTTTTTTGACAAAACCATATTAGCCAAAACCGGGGTGCCACGTGGCAGCCCGTGATTGGGCCATGTGGCACCCAACCATTCACTCGAATAGTGCCACGTGTCGCTTACCGATTCTCCCACGTCATATGCCACGTCTCTTGCCATGTATGCTGCTGACGTCATCGTACGGCCGCCACATCAGCTGCTGACGTCACCCGTGCCACGTGTCACCCTTCCAGTGGTGACACGTATCACCTCGGGATTGGTCCAGCCGTACGCCAAAAATGCCAAATTTTCCTGACACGTGTCATCACCTGGAGCCGCCACGTGTCCTGTACGAACCTACCACGTGTCCTGTACGGACCTGCCACGTGTCCTGTACGGACCTGCCACGTGTCCTGTACGGACAAGTACAGTCAGCATCCAAAAATTTTGCCTGTTTGGCTTGGTGGACAGAATGCGATATCTTCTCCATACGGACTCCGTTTGACAAAGTAAATATACCACCGGAATCAGGAAGATGATACGGACGCAATGGTGTTCGTTTCGTCGGATTCCGAGCACTTTCATTTTTGAGCATTTTTCATGCCCTGTCAGGCTTCTGAATCCGATTTCGGATCATTCTAAGTCATGGGTAGAATAATTCCTCTTGTGCTCCTTTAATTTTTTGAACTCAAAGCATACCACATGATTGTTTTGACTAAGAATTTCATTGAGTCCTTCCTTGCATGCATCAGTGCACACACGAAAATATTCATCTCGATTTGCAATGTTCAATAATGACACACTTGTCAATATGTCTTTTAGTTGTTGAAAGCTCTCTTCACACTTGGAAGTCCATTCAAACTCCACTCCCTTCTTTTTCAAAGAAGTGATTGGGCTTGCAATCTTTGAGAATCCTTTTATGAATCTTCAGTAATAACTAGAAATACCAATGAATGGTCTGATCTATGTGACATTTCTTGGCATTGGCCATCCTCTAATAGCCTCTATCTTTTCAAGATCCATTGTTATCCCTTATGCTGACATTATATGCCACAAGTAGTGAATCTTCTTTTGATAAAAGATGCACTTAGCTTAACATACAATTTATGCTCTTTTAAAACTTGCAACATCATTCTCAAATGTTGTTCATGTTCCTCTTTTGACTTAGAGTAGAGGATTATATCATCTAAGAACATGATTACAAACTTGTCCAGGTATTCCCTAATCACTTTGTTCATTAGACACATAAATACAGATGGGGCATTTGATAGTTTAAATGGCACTACCGTGAATTCATAATGTCCATATCTTGTCTTGAATGTTGTCTTGCTGATGTTTTCTTCTTTTATCCTCACTTGATGATAACTTGATCTCAAGTCAATATTGGAAAAGATTCTTGCACCTTTCAGTTGATCAAAAAAGTCATCAATCCTTGGAAAATGGTGCTTTTTCTTTATGTTGACCTTATTTAGCTATTTGAAATCAATACACATCCTTAAGGTTCCATATTTTTTCTTCAAAAAAGGAATCGAGGCTCCCCAAGGTGACACACTTGGACATATGTACCCCTTCTTCAAAAGTACTTCAAGATGCATCTGTAACTCTTTCAATTCTGGTGTGCCCATTTCGTAAGGTGTCTTGGACACTAGGGAAGCTCCTGGAACCAAATTAATAGAGAAATGAATTTCTATCTTTGGTGGAAATCCTAGGATCTCCCTAAAAACATCCTCAAAATCCCTCAAGACCAGATGGTCTTCAATACTTGCCACTTATCTTTGGCTACCTCTTCCATATGGGCTACAAAAATCTGGCATACCTTCCTTAAATTCTTCTTCAACTGCATAGTTGAAATCTCTCCAAGAGTTATAGCTCTTGGAATGCCTCTAATCTTACCTTGCTTCCCTTCATCAAGACAAGTGATTGCCTTGTTGTAACATTCTAGGAAAGAATGGTGTTTTTCCAACCAATCTATGCCAATTAGACAATCATATGAACCCAATGGTATAATGTTTACATATACCTTTGTGTTGAGTCCATTCATGTCTATCTGGCAACCTTTGACCAACTCATTGATTTTCCTCTTAGCCCCTGTGGCTAACTGAACTAGCCAATATTTCTTATGCTTACTCCTTTGCAATTGAAATATTTCAACAATGTTAGATTTTATGTAACTATGGCTAGCTCCATAATCAATTAAAATTGTTATGGTATCCTTGTCAATCTTACCTTCCACTTCAATCACGGGGGATTGATATTATGCTTGTTTGTTGTCCAAGTCTGCATAAATATTTGGCATGTTTCCTCCCATGTCTTCAATTGTTTTGACCTCCTGAATGTTGTGGACATTCCTCATTCTTTCTCCTTTGTGAGGGAAATCCCTATATAGGTGATTTTCCTCACATACCCAACATTGTACAAACTATTGCCTTGGCCTTTTCCCAAATGAAGCAACGGTCTTGTGTTCATTTTGGACTGACTGAACTTGTTGATTTTCTTGGGAATTGCTCTTGAAAAAGAATGGCTTAAAACCTTTCTATCTTTGATCCTTTTTACCCTACATCTTGTCATTCTAAGATTTTTGGAAAATTGAAGTTCCTTTGCTTTGCTCATAAAGATGTTTTTCTCTCTTTATGGATTCCTCCAAAGTCTTGGGGTTATCTTATCGAATCTTATCACTATAGAAAGAGGGTAACCCACTTAGAAACTTTTGGATTTTGACATTCACATCCTTTATGAAATCAACATACTTCAACAATTCAAAGAATCTCTTCTCATATTCATCCATTTCCATGCTTTTGAACTCGATTTCAAAGGACTTTTCATCTTCCTTTCATAGTAATGCTCGGAAAAATATTTCTCTTGGAAATATCCTTTGAACTGCCTCCATGAGATCCTTTTCTCATCAAGGTGCTTGGGTTTCTTAAGCTAATACCACCACATAGTTTTCTTTCCTTGCAAGTGGTAAGTTGCAATTCTAGCTTCTACCCTTGAGGGGTAATCATGCATCTAGAAATATTTCTTCAGTTCCAACAATTAGGCATTAACCTGTTCTCCTTTCCTATGTTCACCATTGAAAGTTGGTGGCTTAATTTTCGTGAGTTCACATTGAAATATGTATGTCTCAGGCCTTATCCTTTTCCTCCTAATAGGAGACACACTTGGGCTTCTCCCTAGACCTAAATTTCCATGAGTTCTCCTGGTGGATTTCCTTGGTGAATGATGGCACCCGCTCATGCTTTTTGAATGTCTATCATTCCCATGATCATCACTTTTTCTATGGGATCTAGATGTTTTCACTTGTCTATCACTAGTTGTTTGCTTGGTGTTGGAGTCTTTGTTGACTTGTTTATGCAACGTATTCAAACTTTGAAGTATCTCTTCATGAGACTTCATAATCCTTTCATTATATGTTCTATAGCTATGCACTTACCTATCCAGACTTCTCATAGTTATAGGCTCCTACCTTCCTCTTCTTCCATTTAACTATGTCTCATCATTTCTCATGTTAATATGCAGACCTATAATCTCTTTTTCATGGCTGAAAGATCCCTAAGTATCTTCCATAACTCTAGTCCTCATATAAAAAAGAAATTTGTTTTCATGTACCTATAATTCTGCAAGAAATGTGCATGTAATCATTGTTGTTAGAACATGCATAACATAAAACATTTCATCAATTAGAATGCACATTACTCTTTATCCCAATTTATGAAGGACACAATGCACCAAATAAAAAAATGATTTCTTAGATGTATTCCTCTCTGAAACAACTTTCCAACGGTTTTACTCATGACTCAATCTGAGTTCTGAGTGAAACGTTATGACATTTACAAGTTGTAATTTCCACTATTTTACTACTACAGAAATCACTTTTGTCACTCTCTAGGAAAATTTAGTGCCCAAATCAAAATTATGGGTGGACATATGTCTTCTCCTCCTCAAGAACTTTCCAACAACTATTTGTTTTCTCAAATTCGAACTCCGAGCTGAAAGTTATGGTCTGAAGAAGTTTAGGTTGTTTTACTTAGTTTATCTCTGTATGCTATAGGTGTCTTATTTTTCCTCCTGCACATTTTTACATACCCAAATTCTAAATCCAGGTCTATGGTTGTTTTCTTTGGTTCACAAGCTTTCCATAGACTGCTCTTATGCCCCAAACAAACTTCTAAGAAAGAAGTTATGCCCTCTAGAAGTAAATTTGTGTCAAAAATTTACCCTTACTGTTTTGGCTGTAACTTTTTCATACAAGCTTTGTTTTGCACTCGTAATAGTTCATTAGATAACTCTCTTAGATTTTTTTTATTGGACATGAAGAGACATATACTTTGATACACGCTATTCTCATGGATTTTTATTGACTAAAAATGTCGTTTATGGCCTCAAAAATTGCCCCGCAAGTTAATGACCTTAAAAAATATGACAAATTGAAAACATTTCGTATAAAACTAATTGTTTTGTTGTTGTAACAATGTTTTAAACCCGAACCAAAAATTTAAAATCACATGAAACCTGAGTCATTGATTTGAGCTCCATCGACAATCGACAATCGACACGTTTCCTTATATGCGCACAACACTTTTCCCAAACTGTCGATCTGATCGTCGACCATCAACACATTCCCTTGACAACCGATTCGTAACCCAACGCTAAACCATTCCACCCGACCATTGATCGTTGATGATTTTCATTGGCAGATGAAACTTCTCATCAATTTAATCGACGCCTTACCATCGACCCATTGATCGTCTATCATTTATCTTGGAAACCATTTGAAACACTTTGCTAAACCAACCGACCCGACTGTTGGTCCAACGAATGTCAACGATCCCCGTTGACTATCGAAAACGCTTCCTCAATTCGAATGACTCGATCGTCATCCATCAGGCATCCCTGTTGGTTGGCGTGGAAACTATTGACATGGCATGACACATGGATGTTGATGTGGCATGACACATCATCATGAGGTGTCAAATTGGTTGATGTGGCATGACAATAGATGTTGATGTGGCATGACATGTGTATGCTAACATGGCATGACACATCATCACCCTCTTTCCTTCATCGGTCATTCATCGTTTCTCTTGGACGACTTGAACACCTTGTCAAATTGACCGATGCCTGACCATCGACACATCGATCATTGGAAATTTCTTTTTACTCATTTGAAACACTTCTCTGAATCGGCCGATGCCCGACCATCAACCCATCGACCATCGGTGATGTCCTTTGGAAACCAAAAACACTTCATCGAATCCCATTAACACCCAACCATAAAAAAAATTCCTTTGGTCGAACCAAACTCTTCACCAATTTGGTTGACTCGACTATCAACCGTCGATGATTTCTCTTGGTCAATTTCGAACAGTTAGAAAATTTTCAACCAAATCCCAGATGAATTTGGGTCGTCGATCTCCCAGCCAAGATGATCTTGACTATCGATTCTGCTCCAACTTCCAAATGGATGAAAATAAGTACAGATCGTCGATCTGCCTTATTTTTCCAATCGTCGAAATGAAATTCGATCGTCTATTTTCTCAACCTTTCAAACGATCGCAACCTTGTGAATTTTTAAATTTATTAAAGTGAATCTTGGTCGTTGATCTTGCAATCAAACACAATCTGGATCATCGATTCACTAAACTTTTCAAAACACTACAACGAACATTAAAACTCGAATTTAAACCTCTTAGTTCGAATTTAACTCTGCAACTATGAAAACTAACTCCATTGAACCTCTTTAATAGTTCTGAGTCTTTTAAACTCAAATCTTCCTAACGAAATTTGATATTTCTCTCTGATTTTTCAGCATTTTCCCCAAATTTGCAGACTGAAATCTACAACAACGAATTTGTCCAATTCGCATTGGTTCTTGGTCCATACAAACCCAATGTTTGAACCAAAGGCTTTGATACCATATTGTAACGTCCCCCAACCCAACTGAGAAACATTACGATGCAAAAAACTCATAAAAATAAAATTTTGCAGCTAACTAATTAATTTCATGTAGCTCTCAAATACGAATTACACAAACAAATTTAAATGTTGTTAGTTATTATTAATTACATACATCTACAAAATTCTCAATTAAACATGAAATATAGCTAAGTAACTCAACACAGTAGCATATAATCTTTCTCACACAGACTTCATGCACAACAATTTAAACACATAAATTAACACAATAACAAGATAAACCACTTATCTTTTTATAATAGGTGTGAAACTAGCTTCTTGAGATGGATGTTCCACCCAACCTTATAATTGTTGTTCCAAATATCAATAGCAAGTCACCCTCAAGCTGAGACTATTAATCCACAAAAGAGGGTGATCTTTCACTATCCACTCATAGCTCAGAAAACTCACAACCCACTGGCATTCTCCTACAACTATCTCGATTTTCCACCATCTCTCTTCCTCTTGACCTGTCCAACCTAAGGAATGCATCTCTTCACTGATCTCAGTGCCTCATATGTCCCATTCGTTTATAAGAATCTCTCAGTAACAAGTAACCAGGAATCTCTCAGTTGGAAACTCAAGGGAACTTGTTGCCAAGAAAACTACCAACAAACAACAAAAAACACTTGTTACAGTGCAACTCACTCATGAGTTCACTCTTCAGGCCTGACAACCTGGCTCTTCAATATTCAAATCCAAATATGTTCCAATACGCTGCAACATGCTCTAGAATTCACTCTCCATGGATGTTATAACTCTAAGTTCTCTTCATTTCTCTCTCTTTGTTGTTCATGCACAAAAATTGATTGTCTAAAATTGTTGTAGCAACCCATATGAATTTTCCCCTTTTAGCTTACTTATTTGACTCACACATTTCCCCAACATGATTGTACTCAACCCCCATGCTCCCAATAACTATGGGATGTGACCTCTCACACCCACCCTCTTACATGTATTCAATGATTGGCTTTGGGAACACTCAATAAAAAATTAGAAGGTTCATATGCCAATAGCAAATTTAGGAAAATGAATTGAATTAATATAAATGGGCAATTCCCCCTTGGACCCCTCTTAGGAATTATCTTAGACCCTCCCCTCTCTTGTGGATTAATTCAATCCTTGTTTATGTCCATGTCCTCTTAGCAGTTGACATCACATTTTATTATTAACATTCAGAAAAGAATTCACATATACATCGCTTTGGTCGTAGCCACACATTATATCTACATTAAGCATTAATTAAATTGGATATTATAATGGGGATGTTACATTGCAGCCATGAAACCATGTGAAAACCATGACTAAGTTCATGGGGCATTGTTGAGTAAAAGAGGAAAAAATCAATTTACAACTTAAAATTCTTGACCAACCTGCATTAGAGAATTAGAGAGAATTTGGATAGCTTGAGGGATTTCTTATCAAAGGGGATCTCATTCTTTGTATTGTGCATTCTAAGGGGAAAGAATGACTAATTGAAATAGAATTCTTGTGACTAGTATGGGTTGTATTGTTACTTCCTTTTTTGAGATAGTTAGAAATTGGACTGAGTGGGAGAACCCAGAGCCATAGCCAGTAAATTCATCCTTGCTACATTTCCCAACACAAGGGTGGAGCCTACACAAAATCTCGTGCCTACGGATTGGATGAAAAATGCTCCCCTGGAGCTATTTCCCTAAGTGCAACCTATAACAGATAAGTAATTTGTTCTTTACTATCAATACACTAATGCTTGTGGGTATTGTTGTAAATAAAATATATGTGCTTGATTGGGAAATATAATGTTTAGAATTTATTATTGACTCAAGAGTGCATTATGGTCTGTCTAAATATCTTCATTTGCATATTTAAAGGTTGTTGCAACCATTAATTACAATACAAAGGGAATCATTACGTCCCTATTATGTATATTAATTTCTAACTATATCAAATGGATGTAATAGCCATTGTGGATATCACACAACCCAAAATCATGGGATAAATGTAATTAAAGGATTTCATATGTATGTTTCCATAATTTCCCATGTACCAGCTGAGTATATTCCATATGTAATCATAAATTATGTTTTAAGTTTTGAAATGGTTGAATGCGCACATGGGTATTGAACAAAATTGTTATGGGAAATGTTACTTCTGCTCTTAAATTCTATTTGCTTATCATATCTAAATCATAATTTTTATTTCATCTTAATTAGGAAACTGGGTACATTACACATTTTGTTAAGGTTGTATTTATATTTTCCCATGGAAAATAAATTTTGATTTCAGCTTAATTAGACAATTGGGTACATTATGAAGGACACAATGCACCAAAACAAAATTTGACTTATTAGATGCAATCCTCTCTAAAACAACTTTCCAACGAATGTTTGAAAGGTTCAGAGTCGAACAATTTATGAAGGACACAATGAACCAAATCAAAATTTGATTTCTTAGATGCATTCCTCTTTGAAACAAATTTCCAATGGTTGTACTCGTGCATCAATCTGAGTTCTAAGCCAAAAGTTACGACATTTACAAGTTGCAATTTCCACTCTTTTACTACTACAAAAATCACTTTTGTCACTCTCTAGGAAAAATTGGTGCCCAAATCAAAGTTATGGGTGGACAGATGTCTTCTCCTCCTCAATAAATTTCCAATTACTAATCTTTTGCTGAAATCCGAACTTCGAGCTTAAAGTTATGGTCTGAAGAAGTTTAGGTTGTTTTACTCAATTTATCTTTGTATGCTACATGTGTTTTCTTTTTCCTCCTACACATTTTTACATACCCAAATTATAAATCCAAGTCTATGGCTGTCTTCTATGGTTCACAATATTTTCATGGACTGCTCTTGTGCCCCAAACAAACTTCTGAGCAATAAGTTATGCCCTATGGAAGTAAATTTGTGTCAAAATTTTACCCTCACTGTTTTGGCTGTAACGTTTTCATACAAGCTCTATTTTATTCTTGGAATAGATCATTGGATAGCTCTCTCTGAGTTCTTTTATTTGAGATGCAGATACAGATATAATTTGATACACTCTACTCTCGCGGGTTTTGATTGACTAAAAAATGTCACTTAAGGCCTCAAAATTGCCCCGCAAGTTAATGAACTTCAAAAATATGAAAATTTCAAAAAATTTCATATAAAACTAATTGTTTTATTGTTGTAACAACATTTTAAAACTGAATCGACGATTTCAAATAACGTGAAACCTGAGTTGCTGACCCAAGCTCCATTGACAATCGACACTTTTCCCTGGATGCGCACAACACTTTTCCCAAACAGTCGATCCGGTCGTCGACCATCGACCCATTCTCTTGACAATCGATTTGCAACCCAACGCTAAACTAGTTGACCTGACCATTGACCATCGACGATTTTTATTGGTTGATGAAACTTCTCATCAATTTAATCGACGCCTAACCATCGACCCATCAGTCTTATATCATTTCTCTTGGAAACCACTTGTAACACTTCGCTAAACTGACCGACCTAACCATTGGTCCCTTGATAGTCGGCGATACCCATTAACTCTTGAAAACACTTCCTCAATTTGGCTGACTCGGCCATCGTCCATCAACCATCCCTGTTGGTTGACATCAAAACTACCGACGTGGAATGACAGGTGGATGTCGATGTGGCTTGACACGTCATCATGAGATGTCAACTTGGATGAAATGGCATGACATTAGATTTTGATGTAGCGTGACATGTGGATACTAACTTGGCATGACACATCATCATCTTCTTTCCTTCATCGTCCATCGATCATTTCTCTTGGACAACCCGAACACCTCGCTAAATTGACTGACGCCCGACCATCGACACATCATTCATTGGAAATTTATCTTTGCTCGGTCGAAACACTTCGTCAAATCGGTCGATGCTCGACAATCCACCCATCGACCATCGATGATTTCCTTTGGCAGCCAAAACCACTTCATCGAATACCACCAACACCCGACCATCGTTCCATTGACCATCAACAATTTCCTTTGGTCAAACCCAACTCTTCGCCAATTTGGCTGACCCAGCCATCAGTCGTCGGCGATTTCTCTTGGCAAATTTCCAAAAGTTAGAAAATTTTCAACCAAATCCCAGATGAATTTGGGTCGTCGATCTCCCAGCCAAGATGATATTGACTATCAATTTTGATCCAACTTCCAAATGAACGAAAATATGTACGAACTGTCGATCTTCCTTATTTTCCCAATCGTCGAAATGAATTTCGGTCATCGATTTGCTCAACCTTCCAAAGGATCACAACCTTATGAATTTTTAAATTCATTAAAGTGAATCTTGATTGTTGATTTTTTGATTAAACACAATCTCAATCGTCGATTCACTGAACTCTGCAAAACACTACAACAAACATTAAAACTCGAATTTCAACCTTCCAGGTTGAATTTAACTCTGCAACTTTGCAGACTGACTCTATTGAACCTCTTAAACAATTCTAAGTCTTTTAAACTCAAATCTTCCTAACAAATTTGTTCAATTTGCACAGTTTCTTGGCCCATACAAACCCAATGTTTAAACCAGAGGCTTTGATACCATATTATAACGTCCCCCAACCCAATTGAGAAACATTACGATGTAGAAAACTCATAAAATTAAAGTTTTACAGCTAACTAATTAATATCATGTAGCTCTCAGCTACAAATTACACACAGATTTAGTTGTTGTTTGTTATTATTAATTACATACATCTACAACATTCTAAATTAAACATGAAATGAAGCTAAGTAACTCAACATAGTATCATATAATCTTTCTAACACAAACTTCATGCATAGCAATTTAAACACATAAATTAACACAATAACAAGATAAAACACTTATCTTTTTATAATAGTTGTGCAACCAACTTCTAGAGAGTAACGTTCCACCCAACCTTATACTTTTTGTTCCAAATATCAACATCAAGTCACCCCCGAGCTGAGACTAGTAATCCACAAAAGAGGGTGGTCTCTCATTTTCCACTCACAGCTCAAAAATCCCACAACCCACTGGCATTCTCCTACAACTATCCTGATTTTTCACCATCTCTCTTCCTCTCGACCTGCCCAACTTAAGGAATGTACCTCTTCACTGATCTCATTCCCTCGGATGGCCCATTCATTTATAAGGATATCTCTAGCATAAGTAACCAGGAATATCTCATTTGGGAACTCAAGGGAACTTGCTTCCAAGAAAACTACCAGCAAACAACAACAAACACTTGTTACAGTTCAACTCACTCAGGAGTTCACTCTTCGGGACTGACAACCTGGATCTTCAGTCTTCAACTCCAAATATGTTCCAATACGCTCCAACATACTCTAGATTTCACCCTCCATGGATGCTCTAACTCCAAGTTCTCTTTATTTCTCTCTCCTTGTTGTTCATGCACAAAAATTGATTGTCTAAAACTATTGTAGCATCCCATACAAATTTTCCCCCTTTAGCTTACTTGTTTGACTCACACATTTCCCAAACTTGATTGTACTCAACCCCCATGCTCCCAATAACTAAGGGATGTGACCTCTCGCACCCATCCTCTTACATGTATTCAATGATTGGCTTTGGGAACACTCAATAAAAAATTAGAAGGTTCATATACCAATAGAAAATTTAGGAAAATGAGTTGAATTAATATACATGCGTAATTCCCCCTTGGACCCCTCTTAGGAATTATCTTAAACCCTCCCCTCTCTTGTGGATTAATTCAGTCCCCATCTATGTCCATGTCCCCTTAGCAGTTGGCATCACATTTTATTATTAACATTCACGAAAACATTCGCATATACATTGTTTTGGTTGTAGCCACACATTATATCTACATTAAGCATTATTTAAACTGGAGATTATAGTGGGGATGTTACATTGCAGCCATGAAACCATGTGAAAACCATGATTGAGTTCATGGGGCATTGTTGAGTAAAAAAGGAAAAAATTAATTTACAGCTTAAAATTCTTGACCAACTTGCATTGGAGCATTGGAGAGAAGTTAGATAGCATGAGGAATTGTTTATGAAAGGGGATCCCATTATTTGTGTTGTGCAGGCTAAGGGGAAAGAATGACTAATTGAAATATGATTCTTATGACTAGTATAAGCAAAATGAGCATCTTCAAGAAAATATTCGCATTGGAAGCTACATAGCAGCTCTTACCTACGAAGAATGGATCCTTACGCTCTGAGTGAATTCTAAATTTTATTAAACTTTTCCTAAGGTTTTTACTAAAGGGGTATTTATAATAAATATCTCGTTTTGGATAACAACCATTACAAATAGTTAGTTGAAAGCTATAATAATCAATGCTAATAATGGAAGGGAAAGTTTGAATTGGCACCGTTATATTGGAAAGTTAGAATTCTATTCAAATTGTAATATTTTGTCCTAAACGAAACCTAGATTGTGAGTTTCATGAGGATCATATCATTTGGTTAAGCACTTATATCATAAGTAAAAGGTCTTACTTTTAAGATATGTGTTTAACATAAAGTAATATTTCGATTTTCTCATTATTTTTATTTTAATAATAATAATTTATTATGTCATAAAATGTTAAAGAATGAAAATCTAACCTTTTTACTTATTCAAAATAAATTAATTTTAATATCTTTTATTTTTAAGTTAGAAATCTAAATTTTAATATATTTTATTTTAAAGTTAGAAATCTAATAATAATAATTTATTATTTAATTTTAATAATAATAATTTATGATATCACACTTTTTAATAGTCACAATGTTGAGAAGGAGTTTGCGGTTGGGGAACCCTAGCCATAGACTCTCGGATCAAAGAGCAGGTTATGTTGCATGCAAGGCAGTTCGGTTTTTCTGTGGTTGGGGTTTGTTCTAGTGGTTGTGCTCTCATTTCCAGACGCAATTCTGGCGATTATTTCTCTAGTGGAGCATTGGTGGGTGATGCGAGTGACTTTCCTTCTTGCGGTGGGTTGGGGGAGTTGTTGCTTTCTCAGATCTGGTGTATTTGTGCTCAAATTCGGTGCCTCCTTTTTCGTTCCTGGTTGTGGCCAAAGTTTTATGCCTAGATCTGGGGTTTACGTCCCTCGATCCGGTGCCCTTGCATGCAGATCTAGTTTCTCTTGCCCGTCCTGTGGGATTTCGATCTTTTTTTCCGCTTTCTACCCGTCTTGGTGCTAGTCTTGTTTTAATTGTCTTTTCTTTGTCTTCTGAGGTTTTTCTGTGATGAGTCTGGGACTGTCTGGTTTTCTTCTTCGTGTTGTAGATTCTTGGTGCAACCTTTCTCTCTTTTGTGGTAGGTGGTTGTCTCTTTTTCTGGTCTCTTCATCTATTTCGTTGGTTCGTTCAGGGTTTGATGCATTTTCATAATTTCTCTAGGTGTCATGGTGTTGATGTCGTGATTCAATGTCTTCGGTGCTTTGGGTTTGGAGTTTTGATCCCCTTTTTTGGGGGCCTTGTGCCGGTCTTTTTCCTACCTAACTTTCAGTATTATTGCCTTTCACTTCGGATCGTGGTTTGGTCTAAGCTTTGAGGTCCTTTTTCTAGGCGTGCAGTATTGATTTGGAGAGAAGGTCAATACTTCAAAGTCCTATCAAAGAGCAGGAAGCTATTGGGCCTTTTACTATTGGTAGCGTGAAGGTGTTTTTGTTGATCATGAGTGCAGGGTTTCTTTGGTTTCTGGTCTCCCTAAGGTTTGTATGCCTCTCTTACCTGGTCCATCTAGCCTTTGGAGTTTCTATGGAGGTTGTCTTTGTTTCTTTTTCGCGGCAGGGTTTGAGGCTTTCTCTTTCTGCAAGCTTTTGGTGATGGTCCTCTTGCTGCCCATATTTTTTGTTGTTATTCCTAACTCTTTTATTGTATACTTCCTTGTGGCTTATTAGCCAGCTTCAGGGCCCCTTTGAGTTTCTAATTTCTGATCACTTTACCCATGGTTGAGTTGTGCTTAAGGCACCTACAAAATGTAATTTGTTTCTCTTCGAATGAATAAAATTACATTTTTTTTCGTGGAAAAAAAAATAATTTATAATATCATAAAATGTCAACTGGTGAAAATATAAACCTTTTTCCTTTTCAAAATAAACTAATTTTAATATTTTTTATTTTTTACTTTGTTTTTAAGTTAGAAATATCTTATTTAAATATAATTTTGTATTGATTAGACATCTAACATTACAGAAAAGAAATTGTTTTTTAAGTTGGAAACCTTTTGTTTTAGACTTTTGGATGTACATTGTGTATGGAGTTTATAAACTTAGAACATTTCATAAACTCAATATACAGTTTACATGCAAAAATCTAAAATAAAACAACATTATGAGGAACTATGAAAACCTACATGTTGTGATTGAAATATTTTACTTAAATTTAATTTTGCATCTATCATCTTAAAATAAACAACATAGAAAATGCATTAATCAATGTTGAATCATGGTTCCACCATGACACTTTCTACAAATAGGTCATTTTCTCACAACTTAAAATAATTGGAAGGAAAACAACATTTTTACTTTTAAATCTGGTCAAAATCCATTTTGGATTCATGAAATTGCAAATATATGTTAACATTACATAAACATATTGCAATAAAGATATTCAAGGGTGTTGAATCCATTTTTACATTAAAAATTACAATTTCATCAATCTAAACTATAATTTTGGCAAAGATTATTTCATAAAATTTCAATAACAACAAACCAAAAAATAAAAATAAAATATTTAACTTTTTTGTTAAACATTGTCACACCATTTTTTTCCAATATTTTTATCAACTTTATCTATTTATCATTTTATTCGAACATATATATATATATATATATATATATATCCTGAAAAATTATATTGCCATAGTTAAAGTGTACAAAATCTTGTTGTTGGTCTGCCACTAGGGAAACCAGACCAGCAACAATGCATCAAATATATGATATGAAATTATTGTCTTTTAAACTTAAAAGTCTGGATATAACTAAGAGTAGTGCTATCTTTTATATCTAAAACAAAACCTTTCTATAAATTATTCCTATTCTGGCAAGGATGAGGTAGGATTAGAATCCTGATACTTCTTAGGTTAAACAACAAAAAAAGAAACATGATAAACATCAAAATTTAGTAGAGGGTTGGCCCTCACCTGGAGTTGTCTGTGTGTTGGCCAAAGTGATGGTCGAGAGGTCCAGTCCCATGAGCTTCTTAGCTAACAAATTCATTTTGACGTCCCGAAGACGCAACTAGGCTTGGATCTCATCTAGCTAAAGCAAAACCTTGTCCTTATCATCCTTTCGATCCATTAAAACACGTTCAAACAAGAGCTTCATGTGCCAGTATATTTCAAGAGTGGATTGATTCTAAGACTTCATTGTCAGAGATGAAACACCTTAAAACTCGAGCGTCCGCTTCCACGAATTTTATTTCTTCTTGAATGTGGGGGGATATGAGCTATATAAGAGTCGGAAGACTCTTTGGCCGTTGTTGCGAGGCAAGAACTGGTGTGTCTGGGAAGGTGTCAAGAGGAGTTTCTGCGGCCATGACGAGAACCTCTACCCCGTGCCATTGGAGAGGTGTTGGATAGGTTAGAGGACAAAGAGAACATTGGAGAATAAGCAGACAATAAGTTAAAGGAGCAAGGTCGATAAGTGAACAGGAGGGAAGTGGGGTGACAGGACCAAATGAGGCTAGGAGAGATGATAAAGAGGGCAGGCGTCCAGTTGAAGAAGGTGGCAGAAGCATCACCATGAGTGCAGGGTGGACGAGTAGTTAGGATTAATGTTGGAGTAACTTCTATAATGAGGATTCAGAAGGGAGGGATGAACCAAGTGCAAGAGAAGTATCGAAGGTCAATCAAATTCAAGGTGTGAGCTTGACAACCACAAGGTGTGATAGGTCAAATGGATCAGTCCTCATTATAAGTGGTGACGGGGGTAGAGGTGGGTTGGCAGGTGTCGACATAAGTGGTGACGAGGGTAGAGGTGGGTTCACAGATGTCGACAAGTGGAGTGGTCGTGTGGTTATTCTCCTCGGGTGATGGCCCCCTTAAAGATTGCTCCTCAAACAACTGATATAAAGGAAAACATACATTATATTAAAATCTCTAAGAATATGATTTTTAAATTTTTAATATAAATATTTTATTTTTTAATACTTCAACATTTTATATAAAATTTATATTTATAAATTAATTATAATTCAATCATACACTCCTTAAATATTTTTATATAAAAAAGGGAGTAAATAAACTATACATCTTTCTTAATATTTAATTAACAAAAAAAAAATCCTTAAAATAAAAACTCCCTCAAATATTTTTATATAAAAAAGAGTAAATAAACTATACATCTTTCTTAATATTTAATTAACCAAAAAGAATAAATCCTTAAAATAAAAACTTCAATGCCAAAGTTTTTTAAAAACTAACTTAGAATATTTATTCAGATATAATAGAGCATTTTAAAAACTTATTTTCTTAATTATTAAAATTTTTTTAAATATTAATCTTTAATTAAAATAAATAAATAAATCCTTTGAAAAATAAAAATTTTAAAACTAAAACATTTTAAAATTTAAATTAAAATATTTATCCAAATATAATAGAACATTTAAAAACTTATTTTTTTAATTATTTACCTTTTAAAATTAATTGTAATTTTAATATCTATAATTGTAATTTTAGTATCTATATAAATATTTTCAACTTATATTATTTTATATGATATTTATTATAATAACATA
>ML786355.1:406751-432709 GCA_009831015.1 Picea engelmannii | reverse complement strand
CAAAAGTAGGATGACCCAGAAGATGAAATTTTTATCATAGATACCTTGATAATTTCTATGAATAGATTACGGATTTCAGGGTCTAAAAAGTTACATAAATGTTTTTATAGGGAACATTCCACGATGACTAAATTCAGGATGATCCCAAAACCCTATCTTACACATGATATATATCCACAAATATAAGGCTTCAGGAGTTGAAATTTGAATAAAACGTACATTGATCTGTCTACTAAATATCCCCCAAGGGGTTCCTTATGAAACATTTTAGAAAATAAATATAGCTAAAATTGCAAGGTGTCTCATAGGTAGTATCAAAACCCCAAGACCTTGAGCTTTGATACCTAATGTTAAGAACAAAATATCAAAATAACATAAAAAAAAAACTCGGAATAAGTACCCAATGCCTTGAAAAATAGAGAATTTTAGATAATAAGCCTCTTCGAGGGGTAAACATCCTTATACACCACATAAATTTTCAAATACAAGATGATTCCAAATGAAAAGGTCTCCTTGGTATATATAGGAGACTAGGAGGAACAATTACAACTAATGGAGCCAAGCTGACATAAATAAAATAACATTATTAATGTAATATGCCCAAATTAAGGGGTAATGTGCCACTATTTAGGGATTAACACATATAATAACAACCACAGATCCATATTAAGCCTAGATCTATCAAGTGTTGAGAGGGATCGAATCTCTCGATGTGCAAACCTATTTTAGAGTGAAAAGCTTGAGGAAAGGTTAAAGGTTTCCACCTGGAGAGATTTGATCCCTCTCAGCGATAGATCATGGGTTAAGATGGATCTATGTTGGTTATAGTCATGAGAAATTACACAAAATTTGTATATAAATACATATTGTGAAAAACATGTTAATCTTGGTAATCTTATTTACAAGATTTTAAGATTTTTTAATGTTAATGTTATTTGTGTTCTTATTTTTAATATTTCTTTTTGTTCTTGAATTGTTAACGATTTAATGTTTATTGATGTTCCGATTTGGAATATTTCAAGACAATATTTATTTGTGTTCTTAAAATGTTAATGATTTAATGTTTATTTGTGTTTTGATTTGGAAGATTTTAAGATTTTTTAATGTTATTTGTGTTAGATTTGGAAGCTTTTAATATTTTTTAATGTTATTTGTGTTCTAATAAATATTTATTTGTGTTCTTAAAATGTTAACAATTTAATGTTTATTTGTTTTCTGATTTGGAATATTTCAATATTTTTTAATGTTATTGTCAGAAGGACTAAGATATAGATTTTTCCTTAGTTCTAGAAACCACACATGTTTTCCAGCTATGTGGCGCTGATGAGAAACATCATTGATTCAGAGAAGCCACTAAGAAGCATGAATGGAAGGATGTCATGATGGAGGAGTATCATTCCATCATGAAGAATGATGTGTGAGAGGTGGTTCTGAGAGCAGAAGGGAAGTCAATAGTGACTTCCAAGTTGATCTACAAGATCAAGCATGCTGTAGATGGTAGCATAGAGATGTACAAAGCTTGCTTTGTGGCCTGAGGATTCTCCCATAAAGAGGGAGAATATTATGATGAGACACTTTATCCATAATAAGTGTACATAGAGCAAGGACAAGATACATGAGAAGGAGTCTCATGTCTGCAAATTAAAGGAATATTTGTACAAGATTATGCAAGTGCCCAGGACATGACATACTAGATCAGAAAATTATTTGATGAGCTTGGGGATGGTTTCCCATTGATCCTACATGTGGATGAAATGTTTTTGATAGGATATGAGAATATAAAAGTTGGGTGAAAGAGGAAGCTCACTTCATAGTTTGAGATGAAGGATCTAGGTTCAATGCATTACTTCTTGGGATTGGAAGTGTGGCAAAGATCGGATGAGATTTTCCTTAGTCAAGGAAAATATATTGTTGATATTCTAAAAATATTTGATATGATGGAATGCAAGTACATGACCACACCGATGATGATAAATATAAAGCTATTGAGTGACAAATATTTAGATTTGGTTGATCCCATGATGTACAGATAGTTGATTGGATCCTTGATGTACCTGGTTAACTCTAGGCTACACATATTCTTTGCAGTGAATACCTTGAATCAACACATGGGTGAACCTAGACAGGTACATTGGATGGAAGCAAAGTATATGTTTATGTACCTTCATGGTATGGTTGGATATGGATTGAGATATATCATGTTTGGATATGTGAAGCTGTAGGGATATACAGACTCTGATTGGGTAGGGAGTGCAGTGGATCAGAAGAGTAGTTTTGGGTGTTGCTTCAGTCTGGGATCAACCATGATCTTATGGTTGAGCAGGAAGAAGAAATCAATGGCACTCAATACTTCAGAAGTAAAGTATATCACAACAAGTGTGGAAATATGTGAAGCAGTGTGGTTTCAAAAATTACTATGGGATATTTTATCTAGAATTGGAGCCAACTTTGATGCATTGTGAGAATCAAAGTTGTGTGAATCTTACCAAGAACCATGTATTCAATGACAGGTATAATAATATAGAGATCAAATATCATTACATCTGGGACATGATGAAGAGAATATTTGTGGAGCTCCAGTACATATCCATGGATGAGAAGATATAGGACATTCTCACCAAGCCCTTGTCAAGAGTATGAGTACTTCAGGGAAAGTCTTGGAGTGTTGTCTAATGTCCACCCTTATGGAGAGGAAGGTGTGTTTTTTCTTCTCATGTCGAATAACCCCTCCAGACAAGGGTTCCCTAGGTCAGTGACGTGAGGTCACTGAAGGGTGTAATGTACTGTCAAACCTACTGAGAGAGGAAACATCACACATGTAGTCGTAACAATATAACGAAGGATATGTGACTCTGGATAGTAGCTTTGTGATAATTCGGTGTTTTTGTATCACTGGCAGAGACTGCATGACTTCAAACAATATCTATGTGATATTTTGGTGGTTTTATACCACTAGTGAAGATTGTGTGACTCCAGACAGTAGTTCTGTGCTACTTCGGTGGTTGTGTACAACTGGTG
Organism: Picea engelmannii; assembly: GCA_009831015.1. Taxonomy (NCBI): domain Eukaryota; kingdom Viridiplantae; phylum Streptophyta; class Pinopsida; order Pinales; family Pinaceae; genus Picea; species Picea engelmannii. The sequence continues at coordinate 429,691 of ML786355.1, read as the reverse complement.
GATACTGTGTGTCTCTGGACAGTAGCTGTGTGCTACTACGGTGGATGTGTTCCACTGGAAGAGGCCGTGTGACTCCAAACAATAGATGTGTGCTACTTCGGTGGATGTGTTCCTCTGGAAGAGGTTGTGTGACTCCAAACAATAGTTGTGTTCTACTATATTGGACGTGTTCCACTAGGATTGATTGTGTGTCACTGATAGTAGTTGTGTACTACTTGGTAGCAGTTGTGATCTATTGGATGAAATTTTAGTAGATCTGTGCTACTAGATGATTTACATAGAGATTACCATATCGCTTGATGTAGTTATGTGTACAACCTCATGATTGCAGAGACTGTGCATGATGATTCGAGCTACCGAAGGAATTGTAGCAGTCATGTGCCTACTAGCATATTGTAGAGTAGTCATTGGAATACCAGATGAAGACATCGTGAAAGATTCCTCTCTAGCTAAGAGGGATTTTTGAGTTTTTGGTAGTTGCGGGAGGATCTTTCCTTCCTAAATGACCTTTCTTAGATGCGGAGAAGATTCTGGAAGCAAGGGATCCATCAAAAAACTATTGAAATACCCTAGAAGAGAAGTCGACCCAAAAGAATAAAGTAATAATGATAAAAAACATGTCCAGATAATAATTCAACCTAGTCTAGTGGCCAAGAAGACTATAAATAGAGGACATCTTGGCTCATTTGTTCACACACACACTCTCTCCCGGCTACATAGAATCAAGGTGCAAGTTTGGATGGGGTGACATAGTAGCTGCAGCTACCTAATTTATTATTTCTCAGTGTTTTGGTATCTCTCTCATGTGCGCTACTCCTTGAGGAGGCGTGCTACCTTTGTATGGTGCTATTGTTGTAGTTGGGGTGGTATTTCTAGTTAATCTAACACTTGTGTTAGGGTTTATCTAATTGGACCTTATTCGTGAACGAAATATATCTAAGAAAGGTTGTTGGGTTTTTTCCCCCATTTGGGGTTTTCCTTGGATAAATCTCTTGTGTTCTTTTCTTTATCATGTTTATGTTGTTACTGCTCATTACATGATATATATGTTAATGGTAACGAAGTAAAATAACACTAGTAACACTAATGCTCTATAAATAAGGAAAATCTAACCATTGTTACAATATGTTGAACATAGCCTTATCATTGCAATGTGATTACCATAACCTCATCGTCACAATTTGACGTAAATATCCTATCATCTTAATGTGACAAAAATTTCCAAATGTCATTGTCTGACAAACATAACCCATTGTCACAATGTGATGAGAACAACCCAATGTCGTAATGTGACTTGAACATAGCCCAACATTGTAGTGAGACAACCATTTTATAATGTCGCAATGCGATGAAAATAACCCACTTCAAACTGTGACAAACCTATTCCAACGACATAATGTGTCAAAAAAAAATCCTATATTGCAATGTGACGACCATAACCCTACAATGTCATGTGAAAAACAAAACCTGATGTTGCAATTTAATGAACAAAACCCGATCAACATTGCAATGTCATAGTGTCATAGTAAACCATGGTTAAACATAATCAACATGGTAGAGTATAATCATTGCCACACGATCTTCGAAGGTCATCCATGGCCATGGTCACCCATAGTCAACCATGGTCAAGTTCAATCATAGTCAACTATAGTGAAGGTCAACCATGAACAACCGCACTAAACTTTGATCCATGTCAAGCTCAACCATGGTTAACTATCATAGTCAACCATGGAAAACCATAGACAACCATGGGCAAGGTCAACTATATTAAACCATAATCTTCATCATGGTCAACAATATTCAACCATAGTTAATGTAACGGTTAATTGTAGTCATATTTAAGGTGAACATGGTGAATGTCATCCATAGTCAGGTTTAACCATGTTCATGGCTAGCCATGGTCATCTATGGAAAACACCTGTCAAACGTGTTTAACCATTGTTAAACATTGTTAACCATGGTCAACCATAGTCAACCATATTCAACCATGGTAATAGTCAACCAGGGTCAACCATAGTGAATGTCTACGCAAGTTAGCCATGGTCATGGTCAACCATAATTAACCATGCTCATGGTAATCCAAGGTCAACCAAACTTAACCATGGTCATGGTCAACCATAAGTATCCATGGTCATCCTGAGGGAAGGTCATGGTCAAGCATAATCATTGCCAATTAATGTATTAATACGTTAACAATGTATTACTAATGAATTATTACTTTAATAATGTATTTAATAAGATTTAAATACTTTAATAATGTATTATTACTTTAATAAGGTATTATTGATGTATTATTTTACTACTGTATTGATAATTTAGCAATGTATTATTTAATTAACATATTACATTATTAATGTATTAGTACTTTCATATGTTACATTATACATTAATTTTATAATGTATTACTAAATACATTAAGCTCAATGTATTACTACTTTATTAATGTATCACTTTATTAGTCTATTAATACTTTAGTACTATATTGATCAATGCATTTAATGTATTAAATGTATTATTAGTATTATTACTATAATAATGTATTAATAATGTATCAATATTTTATTAATGTTTTAATGTATTAATACTATAGTAATGTATTAATGTAATGTCATCCATAGTCATGGTCGTGGTGAGTCATGGTCATCTATGGACAACAAATATCAAACATGGTTAACCATTATCAACCATGGTCAACCAAATTCAAACATGGTCATGTTCAACCATAATGAAGGTCATGTATAGTGAAGGTCAACCATAGTGAAGGTGTATGGAAGTTAACCATGGTCACAGTCAACCATAATTAACCATGACATTGGTAATCCATGGTCAACTACAATTAACCATGGTCATGGTAGACCAAGGTCAACCATAATTATCCATGGTCATGGTGAACCATTATTCACTATGTCAACCAAAGTCAACATTTCCTCTCCAAAGTCAACCAAGGTTAACCATGGTCATGGTGAACCATAAAAAACCATTGTCATTGTCAATTAATGTATTAATACTTTAATAATGTATTATTAAAGTATTACTACTTTAATAATGTATTTATTAAGATATCAATACTTTACTATTATATTTATTAATGTATTATTACTTTAATAAATGTATACATTACATTAATTTAATAATGTATTAGTAATGTATTAATAATTTAATATGTTACATTAATATGTCAATCAATTCATACTTATGTTTAAATACATTAAATTATACATTAATATAATAATGTATTATTAATGTTTTAATACTTTAATAATGTATTACTATTATTATTTTATTTTATTTTATTTTATTAATTGATACTTTATTAATTTTTTAATGTATTAATTAATTAATACAATATTGTATACATTAATCTATTAATGCCATGTATTAGTATTTTATTTTATATCTTATATTAATGTAATAATCCATTCATACATACATAAATAAATTTTCAATTAATTAATACATTAATATTTTAATTAGGTACATTAATACCTTAATTTATACATTAATACTGTAAAATAATTAATACATTAATTATGTATTAATACATAATTGATTTATTATTTATTATTCCTCTTCGGGGCACGCTAGTTGTCATTTAGCAATCACATTTAAGTAAAAAGAAGAGCCATCAATTTTAAAAGATGGAAAATGGATTCAATCACGTATATCAACCACTTTTTATTTAAACATGATTGTTGCTAGTTAACTATTGAAATAATTTCGTATATAATTATACCTATAATTGTATTTCCCACCCATGACGATGGTCTTAACTTCAAGATCAACCAGGGTAATGCATTGCCTAGATTAACACCATTTTTAGTGAGTCAAATATAAAGTGTTTAGGACTTAATAATGCATTGCCTAGATCAAGACCATTTTTAGTGAGCCAAATATAAAGTATTTAGGACTTAATAAAGGAGACAACAAGGCATTGTTTTAAAATGGTTAAGATCTTCCAAAATTAAAGAAATTATAAAATTTATATCATTTTATAGTTTGAAAATCATTTCCATTGAATAGGGAATTTGTTCATAAAATATTCGATGAAACAAATTATAAAAAATGATATAAAATTTCAACTCTTCCTAGAAAAAAATTATATAGATCATATAAATAAAAGAACAATAGACTGAAAATAACTTGATGAGGGGATGAGGGTGGGGGTGAAGTGTAATATTAGAGAAAACATAACTTGATGAGGGTGGGGATGGGGGTAATATTAGAGAAAACATAATATGTTTCTCTAATATTACCCCTCATATTATGTTTTCTCTAATATTTCCCCCACCCCTACCATCACCCTCATATGAGGGTTGTGAATAGAATAAAGTGGTATTGTCATATTAATAATGTATTTAAGTATTTTCTTAACACATTGTTCATAACTTGGCACATAAATGTCGTTGGACCATTTGTTAGCCCAAAGGGTACCACTATGAATTCATAGTGTTCATACCTGGTTCTAAAAGTAGTTTTATGTATATCTTCATATGTTATTATGATCTGGTGATAACCTGATCTTAAATATCTTTTAGAAAATATTTTATCCTCTTCAAGTTGATCAAACATATTGTCAATACGGGTTAAAGGGTACTTATTTTTTATTGTCATTTTCTTCAATTGTTGATAGTCAATGTACAACCTAAAAGTTTCATCCTTCTTTTTCACAAATAGGACTAGTGCAACCCATGGATATACACTTAGTCTAATATACTATATTTCCAATATCTCTTGAAGCTTCATTTTCAACTCAGGCAGTTCAGGAACATTCATCCTGTATGGTGATTTGGAAACTGGTGTTGATCCTGGTACAAAATCTATTGTGAAATCTATATCCCTTCTAAGGGGTAGTCCTAGAATCTCTTATAAATACACATCCTGGAACTTACTTAATATAGTATCATTAGTTAATAAACGATCAAAAATATTTTCTAAACTTTCATTTATGTGTAGACCATATATTTCACAACCCTTTCTTGCATTTCATTTCAACCGTAAAGAAGAAATCTGTCTGATCCAGATTATTTTCGACACAAAATGTGAGTAGAGATATAATAAAGAAATGTAAAAAGATATCATGGATGTCCAATAACATAACATAAATGTATCATAGATGCAACCATAAACACAGAGATATAGTAATACACATTTTTCTATTAATGCGTGAAAATGTATAAAGACTTTAAAAATACCAAGTGAAATACTCGCTAGAATGGTGGCGGCTTATCTCTAAGAAGAGACGTGATGCCTACGCTCATTTGAAAGAATATGATCGCTACAATGAGGATCCAAAGGCCTTTTTAACATAAGTAAAATCCAAAAACCTAACCCCGGAAGATGAAAATCCAAAAGGTTTGCGAGCTCCAATGGGGGTAGTTGATACGCCAACTTCCCGAGGGAATAAATTTTGCATATCATATTCATTTGGGGTGCTCGATAGATCATTGGAAATTTCTAACTGAGAATAATGGTTTCAGACTAGGACAAGTATGTGTCTCCAATAGTCACTTGGCCCCAAATCCCCAAAAAACGTCATTTAGGTCCTCAAAATAGCCCCATAAATTTGGAACCGAAAAAACTGCCAAGATGGAATATTGTTTTTCAAGCCCATATAATAGGTGGTTTGTCACCGATATCCACCTAGATCAATACTACCTCCTTAAGAATCAATAGTCTCCATTACATTGATTTCCTGGGGGAGAGAGGGAAGTGTTTGTTGAATCTAAATCTTGGTGAGCTACTTGCCTTGCTGGAGAAGATGTGTTGCTTAGCTTGTTGAAGGCTGTCACGAACATGTGGCTAGAAGAATTGGACCTTTTTAACCATTCTGGTTACATGAGATGAATGCGTGTAGAAAGAATCATTGTCCTTTGTTGCAATTTTTCGATCTGCTTTTGTTGGATATAAGGTACCCTTACTAAGGATGCAGTGGTTGCACTGTCCTTCTGTGCACCTTTTGAATACATTGTGAAGAAGATGAATTTTGAGTATGAGATACTACCTTGTGGCACTATTTAGGTGGGACAATAGTTGGAACTACCTACGATATTTTGTAGATATGACCCCCCAAAGTAAAAATGACACTACGAGGTCGAGAATCATAAACAAACATGGCGCTTCCACATATATGGTTGGCCCAAGAGAACATCACAGACATCCAGTGAGGAAAAATCACATAATACCTCATCCTTGAAGGACTGGATACCGTATGACAATCAACATTATTGGATGATATAAATATCTCATTCTTGGCAAAGCCACCCAATATTGTATGGTTGTACGTGCGGTGTTGTCGACAATCTGAACTCCCTTTTGTTCTGGTGCCTAAATTTTCGCTCGATTTTAACAACATATCGATAAGAAACACCGAGTGATGAGATGTCCAGAAAATCCATTTCAGTTTGGATGTATCTATGTAGAACCCTGCAGTATTTCAGAACCAAATGTCTTTTAGAGTCTTTGATACCCAGCTTGGTGCACAAGGTATGGAAGGTATTGGTGAAATTTAGAACTGCTTGGCCTCTATCTTTCCACAATGTGGTCCATCTCATGTATTGGTCTTCATATTTTCCAACAGGGTAATATTGTTCCTTGACCACATCCATAAAAAAATCCCAAGTGGGATTGACCCCATATATTCTAGACTCTTATGTGCAAATTTTATCCCACCAATTTTTCCACCAATGTTTGACATGGGGAAGAGCCTTAAGGAGTGCGAAGGTGATCTTTTCCCTTCCAAAAAAATGGTGAATAGAGAAATAACCTTCTAGCATATTTAACCATTTGTCTAGGGCATCTGCATATATGTGACCTTCAAATACAGGAATATCAAAATTAACCTGTACCTTGAAAGACAATGTTCCTCCAAAGTGGCCTCTTGATGAATATGCGTCTGTTTTTATTGGCAGGCATTGAAGGATGTGGGAAAAAATCTCCATCATTTCTTCCCTTTGTCATGTGACAGCTTGCTCAAGCAACAAATTAATAGAATCTTTTTCTCCGTCGTTTTTATTTAATTCTGACATGGAGGGCTTCTTGGGCATGCGAGAGAGGTTTTCCTCAAGAGAGACAAGCTCGAGACCCAACTTTCTATACTCGGACCTTGTCAGGGACATGCAATGAAAAATAATAAAGAGTAGCCTGCTTTGATACCACGGATCTGGATTATTTTCGACACGAAATGAGACCAAAGATATAATAAAAAAATGTACATAGATATCACGAATATCCAATAATATAAAAGAAATGTCTCAGAGATTCAACCATAAACACAGAGATACAATAATACACAATTTTATATTAATGAGAGAAAATGTACAAAGACTGGAAAAATATAGAGTGAAAGACTCGCTAGAATGGTGGCAGCTTATCTCTGAGAAGAGATGGGATGGTTTCTCTCATTCGCAAGACTATATCGTTACAATGAGGCTCCAAAGGAATTTTTAATATAAGTAAAATCCAAAACCCTAACCCCGAAAGAAGAAAAGAAAAAAAGTTTGCGGGCACCAATGGGGTTAGTTGATACGTCAATTTCCCGGGGGTGTAACTTTTGCATATGATCTTCGTTTGGGGCTCTCAATACACCGTTGGAATATGATTTTTCTTTTGAATATCCTTTCTTAGTGTGACAATCTTTACTTCCAGGTTTCCAATGATCCTATGCTTTCCTTCTAGCTATTCTTTGAGTGTTTCTTCAATTCTTTTATCTTCTTCTATTTGAACCTTCAATTTTGTGATCATTTGTTCTAGTTCTTGAGTGTCTTTTTTCTTATCTAGTTCTGCTTGTAGTTTGTTTCTGTTCTTCTTTTCTGTTCTGATAACTTCTATGGCACTCATTAATTCTTCTCGAAAGTCAACTTCTGCCTCTTCAATTTCTTCTTCGTATTCTTCTTCTAAGTCTTCTTTACCAGAGTCTTCTACTGCCATGAATAGAACTCTCCCTGTTTCACTGTCACTGACTTCATCTTCATTTGATGATGAGATGTCTTCTTTGGTGCAAAAGTTTTTCTTGAAAACTTTCTTTGTAGTTCTTTTACCTTTATATGTTTGTATGTCTTTTGAGTAACCTTCGTCATTTCTCTTTTCTTATGAGGACATTTGTTATCAAAATGACCAATACCATCACAATTAAAACAAATTAAAGGAAGATTACCTCTGTACCTACCGTTGGTTCCCTTGTTCAGTCTTTTGACGAAGTTGGCCACTTCTTCATCATCTTTTGAGACATCGTTGATGCTGCTATATTCTTCTTTTTCCTTTTTCTTTTGCTTTGATCTTTTGGATGCTTTGAAGGATGCTTCTTTTACATCTGGATTTTCCTGTTCAGTTCTCATCTCATATGTTGTGAAGATTCCATGCAGTTCATCCATGCTTATTGAGTTTAGATCTGATATTTCTTCTAGTGCTAATATCTTAGGGTTGAATCTCATAGGAAGAGATCTTAGTACCTTTTGAAAAATTACAGATTCTTAGATATCTTCTCCCAATCCTATGGTTATAATCACTGTTTCATTGACTCGTAAGAAGTAGCCTGTGATATCTTCATCTTCCTTCATGTTTAGTTGTTCAAACTGACCTCTGTAAGTTTGAAGCTTTGCTTCTTTGACTTTTGAATCTCCTTCATAAATATTCCGAAGCTTGTCCCCAATCTCTTTAGCAGATTTACAATGTGCAACTTTGGTGAATACCATATCACTAAGACCATTCAAAAGTGCATTTATGGCTTTGGAATTATTCTCACTGAGTTTGACTGCTTTGTCATTTGTTGGTGGAACTGTTGGTGCTATGTATCCATCTACAATTGATTGCCAAACTTGAAATCCTTGTGCATGTATATACGTATTCATCCTTATGCTCCAAAAAGCATACTTTTGTCCATCAAACTATGGTATTCCATTTTTATATGAGTTGGTACTCTCCATGATCTACCTTTCAGTGCTTAAACTGATTTCTGAAGGAACTTGATCTGATACCAATTCTTGGATTACTGAGTGGGGTGGTGAATCAGTAATAGTGTAATTATAATCCTTTTTCTTCAAATGTTATATCAATGTATAATTATTATCCAATAATGAGAAGTAAGAAATAAAAAATCACACACATACACAGTACACCAATGTTTTATGTCGAAACCCAAATCGGGAGAAAACCATGGAATGTTTTTTTATTATATGTCTTGAAGATTACATTCATTGGAAGCACCGAATTCCTTTGTTTTCCAGCTGTAACTGGAAAGAGGCTCCAACCCCCTAGTTTATCAAGCTACAACCTGAGGGAATCTCCAACTCCCTAATTCTTTGGCTACAACCAGAAGGATGCTACAACCCCCAATGTTCTCCGGCTACAACTGAATGGTGGCTACAACCACCTGTATTTCACATATTGGAACATGGTTTTCATTTCGCCGACAAATTATCTATTAAGATACATTAATATAAATACAATTTAAATAAATATATTTAAACTTGAACCTGACTTTTTTCAAACTCGTTGATTGGTCCTATATCATCACATCATGAGCCCGATCGATCGCAGTTCCTTTCAACACTTAGCCAACTATCTCTCCATGGGGTCGCAACTTAACGCTATCGAATTTTTATGCCCCACCACGCTTCTGTGATATAGATGTTCCACACCACACTTTCGTGATATACATTTTGCACCAAACACTTGCATCATATACAATTTGATCTCGGTTATAGAGCCCGCCTATTCGAGAATCCACGATCTGAAAAGTGGATAGGCATCGAATGGTTAGCGATCGGTTGGAGTCACGATATAAAAGCACGAGCGCAAATGTGAACCGGTTCGCCCACCAATGCGTGCATTGGGACATTTTCGCAAAAACGACTAAGTAACGAGAAAGAGAGAGTAGAGGGGAAAAATGGTTGGACAAGCTTCAAAATAGGGTGACAAGGGCTCCTGAGAAGACGTAAGGCCCCAATTGTCAAATAGTATATATATTCTGCTTCTACTCGTGACAACTCAGTGCATAGGTTCGCTTACTCTAGTTGCAATATGCAAAGATGGGAATATGGTTCAAATGGAGACACTCTAGTTGCGAGATGAAAAGATGAGAAGTTTACCTGGTGACATGATCAACATGTCAAAGTTAAAAAGACTCGGATTATTTTTCACTAAGATAGTTAAAATGAATAGTAGATTTCGTGAATTTCAAAATATAGTTCCTCTTCAATTATATCGGTGCAATATGTTGGAAGATCTTTCAGTTTTTCATAAGCTTAAAGGTTTAAGGCAATTATATATTTTTAGTTGTTCCAAGTTAAAAAAGTTTCCTATAGATTTTAGTGAGAAGAGAATGTATCCAACAACAATTTACGAGAGCCCGACCAACGCCCAGGTTGGCACTATTATAGATCTAGCACCCAAAACTTGCGTCATCTAGAGTTCCGCTGTATACATCTTGCACCCAAAACTGTTTCGATCTACAATTCATTCACATATTGGAACATGGTCTACATTTTGACCACAAATTATCTATTAAGATATATTAATATAAATACAATTTAAATAAATATATTTAAACTTGAACCTGACCTTTTTTGAACTCGTGGATTGGTCCTATATCGTCACATCATGAGCATGACTAACTGTAGTTCCTTTCAACACTTAGCCAATTATCTCTTTGCGGGGTTGTGCCTTAGCACTAACAAAAATTTATGCCCCATGTTTTGTGATAGGTGGGTTGGTTCTCTTATTTCCCTTGGATTGGCGCTATTATAAATCTTGCACCCAAAACTTCTGTACTCTACAATTCGTCCCAACTTAGCACTATCGATTTCTTATGCCCTCATGTTTCGTGATATACATGTTGCACACAACACTTCTGTAATATACATTTTGCACCAAACACTTCCGTCATTTACAATTCGACCCCATTTTCCAAAATTTACCTTGTAACCTGCTTGGCAGGGACKACGTTGCCATGCAACACTTGTCCTAATATAACAATKCTTAAAGGTGTTTGGTTTAATATAATTTAGGTTATTTATAAGTGTTGCTACACSTACATCCTACCATTAGTTYAGGGTGTTCATTAACATCTRTTTTGTTTATAATAATTTAATTTATYATAATATTTATTAAATTTAAAAAWTTAATATATCCAGWGTCCAYGATATGAGGCTTACAAGTTAAGGGGTAGCACTGCTAATTATAATTTTGATCCATAAAGTTTATGGATTTGAAGAGTGTYGAATAYATTTATCCTTATAAATTAAATAATCAACTTTTTATGTTTTAAAAATAAAACAAAATTTTATATATTAATTTAATATTTGAATATATATTAATCAAAAAATATTTATTTTAAATTTAAATGTTTTAATATAATTTAAATTATAAATAAATAATTGTAATTGTGGGTCATGAGTTTTCTTTTCTCTTTGGATACTCCATATCTTTGTGTACATTGACTTGTCTTCATGTCAATTATATTTTTTGTGCTGCTATCTTGAAATAAATAAATTTGTACTCCATATTTTCTTTTCATGTGTTCCTACGTAACAATTTTCTTTCATGTCGATTGTATTCTCTGTATTGTGTGGCATACAGTTCTTACCTCCCTTTCTTTTTCCTCTTCTATACTTAGTCGTTCTCCCTTTTTTTCTTCCCTCTATTATCCATTTATGATTCTATACTTAGTCCCATGTCTATGCTCACGGGTTCCCAAGATGGTGCAGTGGCAGATTTCATGTCCATTTATATCTTTACATCACGAGTCTGACCGACCATCGTCTGTTTTCATATTTTGCGAATTGTATGGCTGCGGGTTCCTGCATAGGTTCCATCGAACTCTCATGTCCCATGTGTGTGGTATACATCTTGTGCCCAAAATTTCAGTGATCTACAATTCGACACGGACTCGAATCTTGTGACTCATTTTTCCTAGTATCTGTTGATATTTCAATAGTTAGCCAATTTTATGGCAGCAAGTTCCTCCCCAATGCATTATCGAACTCCCATACCCCGTGTTCAGATAACATCTTGCATCCCAAAACTCCTATTATCTACACTTTGACCCCAGACTCCTCGAACTCACAAGCCTCACTCTTTATCGAACTCACAAATTGTATATCCATCTATATCTTGACATCACGAGTCCGACCGATCACTTTCGTTTCCTTTTCCAATTTTATGGCTGCGGGTTCCTGGGTACGCGATATCAAACTCTCATTCCCTGTGTTCCAAGTATACATATTCCATCCAAAACTTGGGTGATCTACAATTCCACCACAGACTCTCAGGTTCAAAAAAGTACCAAAGAATCTTTAATTCTTCTCCATGCCTGCAACGTTCACCCCTTCACAATATACATTAATTATGATTTTAGTGGTGATAGTTCACCATAGATGTTCGGAAATATTGTCATTAATAAGAGGAAAGATTGAGGTAATCTCCCATTAAAATGCATTTATGGGAGAATATTATGGAATCTGATTAGTTTCCTATGTCAATCTTCAATTCACAAAAAAGTGATGGTTGTTTTGGATTTTTTAATACGTCATCGTAGCAAGAATTCAATATTGTGTTGGCCCACTGCCATCTACAAAGGTGTTCACATGATGCCTCTCTTTAGTATTGTGCACAAAATTTTTGAAACTTACAGGTTTGCATATTTGAGGCCCTGCTTGCATATGAAAATGTTGCTCCACCATTCCAATTTGAACATAGTTTGCGTTTAGGCCATAGAGAAAAGTAATAAAATAAAATAATATGAAAATTGTAAAAGTAAATATTAAAAAATTATCTTTTTACTTGAACCTGCTTTTGTCAAAATCTAGGTATATTTCACAATTGTCAATGTTTTCCCCTCTTTTCAATAGTTTCTTGATTTCCCTCCCATCTTTGCACAGTTTCACTATGCAAATTGATGACACTTTTATTAGATTTGAAAAGATTGGCATTAAAAGGTGAAAAGGACGAGGACATATACCATTAAAACACATTGAACCAAGATTTACTGGAGATTGTATTATGATGTTGCAACGTCCATTTTAAATACAATGAGGAGCAAAGGAAGGTTTTCATCACCTTATGACTGCAAGTCGACATTTCTGTGGAGATAACCTGAATATTTTTGGGCACGAGGACCAACATTTTTAGTGGTCCATAGCTTATGACTACTACTCCTCCACTTCTTCCCAGATGAAAGTTATCTCGACATCTAAAATTGCAAGGACACATTGTATCCACGATTTTTTTTTTACTTTAAGGACTTGGTCACATGTTGCCCTGAGAACTATATTCTGAACCAACGGATTGTCCAGATGGGTGACCATTTCCAAATCTCCCTATCACCTAAAGTATTTAAAAATATTTTAACACTTCCCGACCCAACGCCTACTTTCAAGGGCGAGAATTGCAAACAGTTCTTAAAGAAGCATGGAAATTAATTATACCTCTTGTTGAAGTTATTACAGTACCCAGTGCTCACTCCCCAGGACATGGCCATATTATAGGTTAGTGCATGTAAAAACCTTTTTCGGCAAATTGCATGGCTTTTCACGAGGACAATGAGACAAGAAAGTGAAACCGACATCTCTTGGATGATTTTGTATATTTTATATTTTACGGTCAAGCAACAGACCATCTTCCATTGCTACAAGTTGTTTTCCATTCAAATCTCTTCCCAGTTATTGCAATACAGGAGGTAGAAGAAATTCTTTATGCCATCTTATTTAATTTTCATCATGCCGAGTTGTTATCGATTTTATGAAATATCTATGTGTAGGAAGTTGAACTCTAAATTTGACCCAGTAACATTCTCGTGCCAAAAATTATGGAGACAAGATTCTTGCTAACAATTTTATAAGGTCTTCAATTACTTTGTTTCATTTTTTAAAGCATTGATATTTGGAAGGTATTTTCCCTAGTTTTCTGGCCAACCGACAATCTTCCTGGATAGGAAAGTCACAGTAGAAGAAATGGAGAACTATTATGTTATAAGGATATTCGGGTCTAAAAAAAATCCTTGCTTCCTTCCATGTCACATATCCGGTACAATGTTTTTTGCTGTAATAACAAGAGAGTACATCTATTGGCTGCATTTTTTCCATGAAAAAAGGAAAGGACAATTCATGTCTATGCCTTGGAAAGTTTGAGATTTCATGGTCAGGATCCACTTCAACAGTTCTTTCACTTTCACTATCATGAATGGACTCTGTACCAGTACCAATGATTCACACAAGCAGAACCAAAAATCCCCGGGTGAAAAAAGTGCCAATCCCTGACTGCCACAACCAAGACCACATCATCTCGTGGTAGTAATCCAATGGCTTACCCAAGTAACAAAGTCACACACAATTCTTCAAGCAGAGGAGGAGATAAGAACCTGTCGGAAAAATTGAAAGCGGTCACAAGCTTCCTGCGGGAAAAAACCGGAAAACAATAGTCCAAGAACATGAGGGACCGAGGGGAGAAATTGATATCTACGATCTCTCCCTCGAAGATATGGAACTAGAAATTGAGATTCAAAAAATGTTCCCTGATGACGATCACCTAGAGAGCACTGCTCCTCACAATCCTAGGATGGAAATACTTGGCATAGATACATTGGACGAAGAAGAATCTTTTGCAATTCAGAGCGCTATTTTTGATAGCGAATCAAAAAAATTGATTATTGAAAACAAATATGTAAAGAATAAGAAAGGGACATCTCATTCAGAGTTCAACCTATGTAACATGCACCCTCCCTAGATATCCAAGATGCACTAAGAAAATGGAAATACTCTAGATAACTCTATTAGCAACCTTGAAATAGAAAACCTCATGTTAAATATGTGAATCAAAGAATTTAAGGCAACTCTAATGCCTCTTCCACTATTTTCTACTCCTTTGAAAATGATCGGGTCCACCGCACTTGCGCCAAAGTTAAAAGGATGAGCAAGCCTTTTCGCATCGGCCTAAGACTATGTGGAAAAGAATATAAAGAAAAGAATGGAATTAATAATAGAATCTTGGGAGATGTCAAAGAATTTGGTCTCTTTTGGAACAAGAATGTGTGATTTTCATGAGTATCTACAAGCAGATCTCAAGAATGAGCAAGGTTTTTATCTCGGTGCAATTTTACCATTTGGTGTTGAAGTTACCGGTATGATGGAATTCAGAAGAAGACAGGAGGATCTCCCTTCCCTAGATCAAATAGACCAGCTAAATGCATGATGGAAAGAAAAGGCAAAGAACCTGATTGGTATCGTTCAAGAATGTAGCCAGCCCATATCTAAAAGAGACAAACTATTCAACAAGCTAACTAAGATAGATCTAGCTGCCAACACCAATGAAGTCCAGGACCCAAAATTGATATTAAACTCACTGTTTTTAACCAAGCAAGCATTTGATTATCAAGTTCATATCTATAAAACACTGTCATTTGAAAATTTCTATGGCATTCTTGAATATGGTGAAGATGACGTGAAAACTTCGCTAGTCAGTTATGCAATTAGAAACAAAAATATTCAAGAAGCATTGCACAACTTGTCTATTGATCTAAGGGACTTGGAAAGTGAATTCTTCAATATAAAAATCTAGCATGAAATGAACGTGGCGCCCATGAGGTGCTACATCAAAGAATGGTTGAAAAAGGTTGTCCATCAGATTACCAATGAAGTTCAAAGTCGAGGAAAGCCATAAAAGGAAATCAATGAAGAAATGACAAGGCATGGGAAACCATCATAGTACGCTGATACCAATTACATTCTTCTGTCTTCATCCACTTATTCTAACAAAGCTTTAACCCATATCTGACAATTTTCTCTTTCTTCTTGGTAGGTTTTGTTGTTTTCCATCGTCGACTTTCTTCTTTCTAAAAAATTCATTCTTGTACATATTTTCTTTGTAGTCCACAACATTCCCAATTAGAGTCATTCTGGCAAACACATTTTTATTTCACAGAATATGTACTGAACTATAGTTTTTTTTCAAATTCAAAGACAACTTTTTTTGGGAAATATTTTCAAATGTATTTTGTGACCCATTTTATCTAAATATAAACATTTGGGGTTGTTCTATGCTGATATCAATGCTTGGTGTTGTTATTTGGAATTTGTATTTCTTCGTAAAATTAACTCATTTAATTGTACATGTTCATGTTCTATATTGTGCATGTATTGTAGCTTCCTATATTTCAGAATATTCTTCGATATACAAAATGTAAAGTCATATATTTTTTTCTTTGTTCCTTGTAGGTTTGAGAAAAACAAATTGAGCCCAAAACACCATTCAAATTCGAACATGGTTTACATTTGGACCACAAATAATCTACTAAGATACATTAATATGGATACATTTTAAATAAACATAAACAAAATCCCTTTAAACTTGAACCTGAATTTCTTGGGCTCCTGGATTGTCCGTGGGTTGATTGGTTAGTGGACTGTCAAATCCTCATTTCCATCTATATCTTCACATCAATAACCCGACCACCAACCGTCCCTTTCAACACTTGGCCAAATATCTCACTGTGACGTTCCAACTTAGCACTATCGCATTCGTACCCCGCGTGTTCTATTTTATATATCTTGCACCCAACACTTTCGTCATATACATTTTGCACCCAAAAATTTCATGATAAAAGATAAAGTATAGAAGACGAAAAATAAGGGTAAATATATTCACATCTGTGATAGATATCCCATTTGCTCGCAACATATTTTCTGCATGTTTCTGGAGAAGTTATATACTTATTGCATATACTTGGAAAGGAGTGCGAAGGTGGCGTGCACATAAATACCTGTGGAAAGTTGTCAGACGAGCTTCAAAATAGGGTGGCAAGGGTTCCCGATGAGACGTAAGGCCCCGAATGTCAAATTGTATATATCAGATCATTTCAATGCAAAATTTGTAACACGAAGAAGGTGTTCCTCCCTTTGTCAACTCAAATTCATTCTACTTTCACTAGTGACAACTCAGTGCACAACTTTGCTTATTGGCATTAATAAGCAAATAACGTATTCAACAACGATTTACGGGAGACCGATCGACCCCTGGATTGGGTGCCCCCTGTTTCGTGAGATATGTATTCAACAACGATTTACGAGAGTCCGACCAACTCCTGGGTTGGTGCTATTATAAGTCTTGCACCTAAAACTTCCTTCATCTACAAGTGCATGATACACATCTTGCACCAAAAACTTCCATACTCTACAATTCGTCGTGACTTAGCACTATGGATTTCTTATGCCCCCCTGTTATGTGATAGACATGTTGCACACAACGCTTCCATGCTATAAATTTTTCACCAAACACTTGTGTCATTTACAATTCAACCCTGGTTATAGAGCCTGCCTACCCACGAATCCGCGATCTGAAAAGTGGCTAGGCATCGAATGGCTAGCATTCGGTGGGAGAAACGATATAAAAGCACAAAACACCATTCAAATTCGAACATGGTTTACATTAGGACCACAAATAATCTAGTAAGATACATTAATATGGATACATTTTAAATAAACATAAACATATCCCTTTAAACTTGAACCTGGTTTTCTAGGGCTCCTAGATTGTCTACGGTTTGATCAGTTAGCAGACTCTCAAATCCTCATTTCCACCTATATCTTCACATCAAGAACCCAACTAATGATCGTCCCTTTCAACACTTGGCCAAATATCTCACCACAACATCCCAACTTAGCACTATTGCACTCTTATCCCACGTGTTTCATTATATACATATTGCACCCAACACTTTCGTCATATACATTTTGCACCCAACAATTCCATGATAAAAGATAAAGTATAGAAGATGAAAAAGAAGGGTAAATACATTCACATCCGTGATAGATATACCATTTGCTCGCAAGATCTTTTCTACATGTTTCTAGAGAAGTTATATACTTATTGCATATACTTGGAAATAAGTGCGAAGGTGGCGGGCATAGAAATACTTGTGGAAAGCGGCCGAACAGGCTTCAAAATAGGGTGGCAAGGGTTCCCAAGGACACGTAAGGCCCCGACTATCAAATTGTATATATTAGAACATTTCAGTACAAAATGTGTAGCACGAAGAGGGTGTTCCTGCCATCCTCAATTCAAATTCATTCTACGTTCACTAGTGACAACTCAATGCACAACTTTGCGTGACTTAGCGTTATTGATTTCTTATGCCCCCCTTATTTTGTGATATACATGTTGCACACAAAACTTCCATGATATAAATTTTTCACCAAACACTTGTGTCATTTACAATTCGACCCCGGTTATAGAATCCACCTACCCGAGAATCCGTGATCTGAAAAGTGGCTAGGCACTGAATGGCTAGAGGTCGGTCATAGTCAAGGTATAAAATCACGAGGAAAAATGTGAACGTGCGACCCCCGGGTTGGCGCTATTATATATCTTGCACCCAAAACTTGCACCATTTGCAGTTCCGCCCTATACATCTTGCACCCAAAACTTTCGTGGTCTACAATTCGTCCACATATTGAAACATGGTTTGCATTTCGACAACAAATAATCTATTAATATACATTAATATAAATACAATTTAAATAAATATATTTAAACTTGAACCTGACTTTTTTTGAACTCGTTGATTGGTCCTATATCTTCACATCATGAGCCCTACCGACCGTAGTTCCTTTCAATACTTAGCCAATTATCTCTCCATGTGGTCACGACCTAATGCTATCAAATTTTTATGCCCCTTGTTCCGTGATATATGTATTCAACAACAATTTACGGGAGTCCGACCCACCCCCGGGTTGGTGCTATTATAAATCTTGCACCCAAAAATTTTGTCATCTACAAGTGTGCGATATACATCTTACACCCAGAAATTTCGTACTCTACAATTCGTCATGACTTCACGCTATCGATTTCTTATGCCCCCTTGTTCCGTGATATACATGTTGCACAACACACTTACGTGATATACATTTTGCACCAAACACTTGTGTCATATACAATTAGACCCCGGTTATAGAGTCCACCTGTCCGAGAATCCACGATCTGAAAAATGGCTAGGCATTGAATGGTTAGCAGTTGGTCGGAGTCACGATATAAAAACACGAGCACAAATGTGAACCAGTGCATTCGCCAACACGTGCATTGGGACATTTTTGAAAAAACGACTAAGTAACGAGAAAGAGAGTAGAGCGGAAAACTGGTCGGATGGGATTCAAAATAGGGTGACAAGGGTTCCCGAGGAGACATAAGGCCCCGCCTGTCAAATTATATATACATATATATATATATATATATATATATATATATATATATATATATATATATATATATATATATATATATTCTTCTTCCATTCATGACAACTCAGTTCAAGGTTCGCTTATTGGCATTAACAACCAAAAAAACGTATTCAACAACGATTTACGAGAGACCGACCGACCCTTGGGTTGGCGCTATTATAGATCCTGCACCGAAAACTTGCGTCATCTACAGTTCCATCGTATACATCTTGCACCCGAAACTTCTGTGGTCTACAATTTGTCCACATATTGGAACGTGGTCTACATTTGGACCACAAATTATCTATTAAGATACATTAATATAAATACAATTTAAATAAATATATTTAAACTTGAACCTCACTTTTTTCAAAATCGTCGATTGGTCCTATATCGTCACATCATGAGCCCGACCGATCACAGTTCCTATCAACACTTATCCAATTATCTCGCAACGGGGTCGCGCCTTAACGCTAACGAAATTTTATGCCCCATGTTTCGTGATAGGTGATTTGGTTCGTTTATTGCCCCCGATTTGGAGCTATTACAAATCTTGCACCCAAAAATTTTGTACTCTACAATTCGTCGCAACTTAGAGCTATTGATTTCTTATGCCCTCCTGTTCTATGATATACATGTTGTAGACAACAATTCTGTGATATACATTTTGCACCAAACACTTCCGTCATTTACAATTTGACCCCATTTCCGTGCAAAATGTGTAACACGAAGTGGGTATTCATGCCATCTTCAATTCAAATTCATTATGCTTTTACCAGTGACAATTCAGTGCATAGGTTCCCTTATTGTTATTAGCAACCAAAAAACGTATTCAACAACGATTTATGGGATCCCAACCGACCCCCAGGTTGGCACTATTATAGATCTTGCTTGGGGTTTCCTACAAGTCAGACAACCTCTAACAAATGGACACTAACATCCTCCTAACAAACCATTATATTTTTTTGCACCCAAAACTTCTGTGGTCTACAATTTGTCCACATATTGGAACATGGTTTGCATTTCGCCCATAAATAATCTATTACGATACATTAATATAAGCACAATTTAAATAAATATATTTAAACTTGAACTTGACTTTTTTTGAACTCATTGATTGGTCCTATATCGTCACATCATGAGCCCAATCGACCACAGTTCCTTTCAACACTTAGCCAATTATCTCTTCGTGGGGTCGCGACTTAGCACTATTGAATTTTTATGCCCCAACATGCTTCCGTGATATACATGTTGCACACCACACTTTCGTGATATACATTTTGCACCAAACACTTGCATCATATACAATTTGACCCCGGTTATAGAGCTCACTTATCCGGGAATCCACGATCTGAAAAGTGGCTAGGCATCGAATGGTTAGTGATCGGTCGAAGTCACGATATAAAAGCACAATCGCAAATGTGAACCGGTTCGTCCACCAACGCGTGCATTGGAACATTTTCTCAAAAACAACTAAGTAACGAGAAAGAGAGAGTAGAGGGGGAAAACAATCGGACGAACTTCAAAATAGGGTGACAAGGGCTCCTAAGGAGACGTAAGGCCCCACTTGTCAAATTGTATATATATTCTGCTTCTACTCGTGACAACTCAGTGCATAGGTTCGCTTACCCCAATTGCGATATGCAAAGATGGGAGTATGGTTCAAATGGAGACACTCTAGTTGCAAGGTGCAAAGATGAGAAGTTTACCTAGTGACATGATCAACATGTCAAAGTTAAAAAGACTTGGATTATTTTTTGCTAAGATAGTTAAAATGGATAGTAGATTTTGTGAATTTCAAAATTTAGTTACTCTTCAATTATATCGGTGCAATATGTTGGAAGAGCTTTCAGATTTGCATAAGCTTAAAGGTTTAAGGCAATTATATATCTATAGTCGTTCCAAGTTAAAAAAATTTCCTATAGAGTTTAGTGAGAAGGGAACGTATCCAAAAACAATTTATGAGAGCCCGGTCGACGCCCAGGTTGGCGCTATTATAGATCTTGCACCCAAAACTTGCGTAACCTACAGTTCCGCTGTATACATCTTGCACCTAAAAATTTTATGGTCTACAATTCGCCCACATATTGGAACATGGTCTACATTTGGACCACAAATTATCTATTAAGATGTATTAATATAAATACAATTTAAATAAATATATTTAAACTTGAACTTGACCTTTTTCAAACTCGTAGATTGGTCCTATACCGTCACATCATGAGCCCAACGGACCGCAGTTCCTTTCGACACTTAGTTAATTATCTCTCTACGGGGTTGTGCCTTAGCGTTAATGAAATTTTATGCCCCATGTTCCGTGATAGGCGGGTTGGTTCTCTTATTGCCCTCGGACTGGCGCTATTATAAATCTTGCACCCAAAACTTCTGTACTCTACAATTCGTCGCGACTTAGCGCTATCGATTTCTTATGCCCTCATGTTTCGTGATATACATGTTGCACACAACACTTTCGTAATATACATTTTTCACCAAACACTTCCATCATTTACAATTCGACCCCATTTTCCAAAATTTACCTTGTAACCTGCTTGGCAGGGACTACGTTACCACACAACACTTGTCCTAATATAACAATGCTTAGAGGTGTTTGGTTTAATATAACTTATGTTATTTAGAAGTATTGCTACACCTACATCTTAACATTAGTTCAGGGTGTTCATTAACATCTATTTTGTTTATAATAATTTAATTTATCATAATATTTATTAAATTTAAAAATTTAATATATTCAATGTCCATGATATGAGGTTTGCAAGTTAAGGGTTAGCACTGCTAATTATAACTTTGATCCATAAAGTTTATGGATTTGAAGAGTGTCGAATATATTTATCCTTATAAATTAAATAATCAATTTTTTATGTTTTAAAAATAAAACAAAATTTTATATATTAATTTAATATTTGAATATATTTTAGTAAAAAATATTTATTTTAAATTTAAATGTTTTAATATAATTTAAATTATAAATAAATAATTGTAATTGTGGGTGTTTTCTTAATAATAATAATAATAATAATAATTTATTTTTAAGGTTATGGTCAAGTTAGCCCACCAAATTGGTGTATGAGATCCTTTTGTTTGTGGGACAAGAGACCCCCATCTGTCTAACAATTTGACTGATAAAGTCTACGAAAATATACATACCCTACCCCCTCTAGATTTTATCTAGTATGATGAATTGTGATTTTCCATGACATAAACATTATGGGTTTGTTGGAGCAATAAATGAGTCCACACAATTCAAAACAGAAAGGGTTAATAGTGAATTGGCAGACATTCTCATACTCCATGAATCCATTGAATGTTATGGGATATAAATATTCATATTTATGTTTAAAGATTGATGTTGAATAGTGATAAATAGCAGAGAGAGAGAGTAGTTGTGAAGAAAAAGAAACCATAGGACCGAGTTGCTCAGTTGTTCTTATTGTTTTCTCAGATGAAAGCATGAATACTGCTGAAGAAAGTGTTTTCTTCGTCTCAGATGAAAATCAATTTGCACGAAGTCAGAATCAGAATCATTTTCATAACCGGAGACAGCCACCGCTTCCACTTCAAGGACAACCGCAACCAATGCAATGTAAAGTATTCTCCATATCATTTTTTTTTTAAGTATTGTGTATTGTTTTTCTCAATCTATACACATCAAGAAATCCATTTCTTCCTTTGTATGCAGATCCATGGCAACATCAAGTACAAGCAACATTAATGCCTAGA
>ML786355.1:369784-406510 GCA_009831015.1 Picea engelmannii | reverse complement strand
AATACATTCATTCATTCTAATTTATTCTCCTTTATTGATTCTGTTACTAAGTGTGATATTATTATTTTAACAGATGGAAGATTTGAAAATAAGAAAGCGTGGTGACTGGTTCAACTATCTGCCTCAACGCAATTAATCTTCAAAAACGTAAGAGAAGAAGCGAAAGCTGCATGGAGTAACTGATTGTTTATGATATGATCAATTAGTCCAAAAACTGACAATTTGACACGCTGTACATCAACTGTGGTGTACATTAGTTGATACTGTATACTTCTCAACTGACAATTTGACACGTTGTACTTCAACCGCCGTGACTGTGCATTCCCTGATACTGTATACTTCTCACTTCTCAACTGACAATTTGACACGTTGTACATCAACCGCCGTGATTGTCCATTCCCTGATACTTATACTTCTCACTTCTCAACTGACAATTTGACACGTTGTACATCAACCGCCGTGATTGTCCATTCCCTGATACACACTGTACATAAACCGCCTTGACTGTGCATTCCTTGATACTGTATACTTCTCACTTCTCAACTGCCAATTTGCCACGATGTACATCAACCGCCGTGAGTGTACATTCCCTTATTATTTATTCATGAAACTTTGAGGTGAGGTAGATTAAGGTGTCCTCTAAAATACATAAAAAAATTCGAGTCAAACTTCCAATATTGAATGTGAAAAATGCAAAACACATGGGACTTATTTCTATAGAATTTTAGGAAAATTAGGTACAGTAGTTGATATCTATGTGCTCTCAAAACTTAATACCAATTGTTTAAAATTCATGATCATGTAGAAAATTGTTTCCTTGATATAATATATGAGAATGTATAAAATACTAAGCCATGGTCATTGAAGAAGTTAAATTTGGAATTTCTCTATATGTTAGTTCTAAATTTGGTTATAGGGTTGAAACTCACTTTTTACTTTTGAAATTTGGTGTGTATGCAAAGATATCCTTTGGAACATATCTAAAATTCAACGTCTAATCCCAAGGTATGAGTACGTGACAATGAAAATACTAGAACACTATTCTATGCACTAGAAATTTGACAAATTTGAAATAAAAATAATACTTACCAGAAAATGTTTTTAGGTGATGCAAGATAGCCAAAGCCCCAAGGTTCTCTTGCATCAAAATCCCCCTGTAAATTTTTTTCATGAGATCCTACTCATAAGGGATAGAAAAATTTTCAAAGGAAGATGGTCCCGTGAGTTGACCAAGTTCCTCTTCTGGAATCCATGATGGATGTTCTAAATCTCTATATTTCCATTTAATCAAACACTTTATTCGCTCCTTGTTCCTTTTCTTTTGACTGATCCTTTCTACCAAAACCTCTTCAACCTCCTCTTTTATTTTGATTGGACTTTATTTATGTCGATTTGCAACTTCATCTTTGTCATTTGTCTCTGCTTCTTCAAGGTTTCCATGAAATGCATAAAGATATCCAACATTAAAGATCGATGAATTATCTATGTCATCTATTGGGTCCAACTTTGTAGATTTTAACCTTGTACAATATTTTACTACAGACAGATTTTCAATAAACGAACATAAAGGATACAATGGAAAATAAACACATTACACGGTGATTTTTAATGGAAACCCAAACCGGGAAAACCAAGATATATATATATATATATATATATATATATAGGAGCCAACGACATCTTAAACCCTAATATAATGACCTGGATTAGTCAACAACCCTAATTCCTTAACTTGAAATAGAAAACTATCGAAAAAAAACCACGTGCCGAAAAACCGCCCAGCAATGGACATGAAATTGAGGTGACACAAAAAATGAGGCAAAAAGGTGACATATTTCCCGAGGCCATGCAAAGAATACAACACATACCCAACACTGTCCCACTTATTGTTTTCTTTGCATACATGAGATTACAGGGTTACATAGTCAACAATCCATAGAAGCAATTCCCATCGATCCTCTACACCAAGAGAGCTTCTCGGTGCTAACAAATTTTGTTAATGAATCTACAACATTCTTCAAAGTTTCCACCTTCATCAACAACACTTTATTTTCTTCAACCATGTCTCTCACAAAGTGATATTTAACATCAATATGCTTTGTCTTTGAATGATAAGTTGGGTTCTTCCCTAGAAAAACTACACTCAGACTGTCACAATATATCCTTACAGCTTGTTGTACCAACCCAATACCTAAACACAATCTATCCTCTTTGCTTCTTGTGAAACCAATTCCCAGCATATAAGTATCAAAGTTTTTATACCACATCCTCAGTGATTGTTTTAAACCATATAGGGAGTTTTTTAGCTTAAGTGCTAGCTCCTTCTTTCCGTTCACAGCAAATCCTTTTGGCTGCTTCATATAGATTTCTTCTTCTAGATCCCCATTTAGGAATGTTGTCTTCATATCCATTTGTTCTACATCAAAATCAAATGCAACAAAAAAAATAACACAAATCTTATAGAAGTTAACTTGGAAACAAGAGAAAAAATACCACCAAAATCAATTCCCTCAACATGGAAATAACCCTTTGCTACTAACCGAGCTTTGTATTTATCCACTTCTCCTTCTGCATTCATCTTCTTTTTAAATACCCATTTGTTTCCAATGGGATTTCTTCCGGTAGAAAAATCCACTAGATCCCAAGACTTATTCTTATCCAAGTCTGTCGTTTATTCAGCCATGGATTTTTTCCAAATCTTTCCATCCTATGAATCCATTTCCTCCCTAAAAGTTCTAACATCATCATCAGTAATATATAAAGAAAAATTTGAACGAAAATCAGATGGAGTATACCTTTCCGATAGCCTTATTTCTCGACCCGATCTCCTAAATACTGGAATATGAGGATCTTCTTCCTCTGATTCCTGTTCTTCTGTAAAGTCTAATTCATCATCCTTTAAATCAACCTTTATTTTATTTGTTTCTTCCTTACTTGGTAGGAATTCATGGTTAACAACATCCTTCATTTCTCTAAATACCACATCTCAGCTCTACAAAACATTATTATTTTCTAGATTCCAAAGCTTATAACCTTCGAGACCATCTTTATACCCAATAATGATACACTTTTCAACCTTCTTATCTAGATTACTCATGTTTTCCTTTGGAACATGAACATAGGCCTCACAGCCAAATACCTTGAGATGTGAGAGAAGGTTTCTTACTATTCCATACATATTGTGGATTCTTTTCATCTAGATCTCATGAGGGAGATTTGTTGATCATGTAACATGCAATACCCATTGCCTCTGCCCAAAATTCTTTCCCTAACCCAACACCACAAAGCATGCACCTTGTTTTTTCCATCAGTGTCATGTTCATCCTTTCTGCAACTCCATTATATTGAGGTGCATATGGAGTAGTCGTCTTCCTTGATATACCACACTTCTTACATAATTTTTTAAATTCATTCCCACAAAACTCTCTTCCATTATCTATCCTCAACACCTTAATTATTTTCTCTCTTTGATTTTCAACAAGAGCCTTAAACTCTTTAAACATGTCAAAGAATTCAGATTTCTTCCTAAGAAAATATATCCAAGTATTCCTCAAGAATTCAACTATTAATCAGACATAGTACAAAGATTTTCCCAACGTACATAGGTCCAAACACATCACTGTAAACTAACTGTAAAATTCCTTCTGCCCTAATTGCACCAAAGGGGAATCTTACCTGATTGTGCTTCCCATATACACAATGTTCACAGAAATCAAAATCCAGAAAGAATTTAGACATACCTCCAACCATTCCTTTACCATGTAGTAGTTGAAGAACCTTCTGTCCAATATGCCTCAGTGTTTGATGCCACAACATAACCTTTTCTCCAGAGACTATAGGAGTTCTTTCTTCTTCAACTCCAATACCAGGAACACTAGAAATATTACACCCATCACTAATAGTGCTTCCTTGTAGCTTATACAGAGTTCCAAACCAAACTACCTTCAACAACACCATTGCTTCTCGAACCATCGTATAGGTTTCCTTTTCAAATATTGTTTTTACCCGTGCATCGTCCATTTTTCTTACATAAATACAATTTCTAGCCAATCTTGGGATGTGCATAACACTAATTAGTATTCTAATTCTTCCATCTATGAGCCTCAACTTGGATTTTCCTTGACCTATGATTCTCGTTGTCAAGTCATCACCTAGGAAAACATTACCTCCATCATACCTTTCATATTCACAGAACCACTCCTTGTGGGGAGTCATATGAAAGGATGCACTTGAGTCAACCAAGCATGCCTCATAATTTGAATGTGTTTTTGAAGAAGCTAATTACGCATCCCCTCTTTCTTCCTTGGATGTTATTTCTTCTATAGAAGGAGATTTGTCGGATCCTTTCTTTTTCTCAACTTTGGATCTACACTACTTCTTGTAGTGCCCTTCTTTTCCACATCTCCAACATACCTTTACAAAATTTTCAGGAGACTTAGATATTCCCTTAGACTTAGATCTCACACTTGACGAATTAGATCTATTTCTTTCCTAGGAACATCCTATTGAAAATAATTCATTTGTGCTATGTCCTTCCATGTTCTTCTGTCTCATCACCCCCAACAACAAGAATGAGAAAAAAGCATCAAACTCCAAGGAAGTTGTACTACTACCTATGGCCACAACTAGACTATCCACAAGTCTGGTAAAGAGCACAATAAACTGATACACTTATCTTTATCTAAAATTTTAATCCCAATAGATACTAACTGACTTACCACAATATTGAAGGCATTCAAATTCTTTTCCACCAAGTCTTCATTTCTCATCCTCAGGTTATATAGCTTCTTTTAGGAATAATTTATTTACTATGGACTTTTATTGATACAACTTCTCCAACCTTTGGTTGTAGCTTCCTCTGACACAATCAATAATACTGAATTTGAGAGACACAATCATATTGTGTCTGTTTTCCTTCTGATCCAACTTTTTATAGTCATCTCTTGAAGTTCTTGTAGGTGAAGTACCTGGATCCACCACAATCCACTTATCTATGTTCACCAACAGATACCCCATATTGAGCTTCCACAACTCAAAACTTTTCCCATTAAACTTCTTTATCTCCATTTTCGAACTACTCTCCATTTCTTTTCACCTAAAAAACCAATACCACATATCTCCCACTGTAACAAGGCTTATCATAGTTCCGAGCCAAATCCTTGACTACAAAGGTATCCCCCTGAAGCCAACAAAGGTCTGATACAAAATGTATATTTTAACCTTGTACAATGTTTTTTTTTTTAAAGTAAAAAAGAGTTGGAGCCTATTATATTATCATTGACAAAATATAGAGCTGTTGGTGATGCTAGCTGTCTCACCTAAGAAGGAAACCAGGACAGCTGGGCATCCCTGTCCAAGTGTCACCATAGTTGCAGAGTAGGAAAAATTTAACAAAATTCACGTTGCTACTTCCCGCCCGTAGGAAGCCGGGATTAGCAGGCATCAGCGTGAGACTGGTTTTTTCATCTAAAACTAAGAAATATAAAAAGCTATCTGTCCTAAGGCATAGACTATTAGAACAAAACCAAAAGCAAAGTCTGGGTCTGAACATCAAATAACCTCGGAGCCAGGGTGAGTATCATCGATCACGGTGTGCCTCCATCTTGCTGGAAATGCATATGCTCAGGCACATGTCGGGCATTGTTTCTTTGGTGTGGCTCTAGAGTGCGCTGCGAAGAACATGTCAAGCCTCTGCTCCAGTCTTGGGATGCGGAAGACCTGATATTCTAAGAGATTTCTCATATCAAAGATGAGATTGAGATAACCCCAGTCAACTCAGGGTGGCTATTTCGGGCTGGTGGCTGTTGTCGCTCCCTGTGTTTTGTATCCCGCATCTCCTCTGGTGGGTTCGGGAGGAACCTCTTCCTCCACATAGCAGGGAGAGTAAGGCCTTTCTACGCTGATGTCATAGTGGTTGCGTGCGTCGCTTGCCGTCTGTGTAGTGCCAACCGAACCAAAATGCGAGCGTGGGTTCCAGTTTTCCGAGACCATGAACAAGGTGTGTTCAGGGGGGCTTTCCAGGCCTCCTTCTGGGATCACCTCCTCGACGACTGCCATTGGAGGCATGCATGGTCGTTCCCTTCACCTCTTGGCAGCCATTGCCATTGCCTTTTTAAAAGATGCCTTTCTCTCTCGTCGCGACTCCACTGTATACCAAGCCGCTCCTCTTCATGGTGTCCCTTTGATTCTTGGCATGGTGAGGCTCCAATGTCTAAGCCAGGAGCGGCCAATTGGAGTCAAATTTCTGCTAAGGGTGGGCAGTGTGGCTGAGAGAAGCGACAACACCAGTGGGATGAGAGAGAACTTGCTGCAATGCTGGTGCTTCTGCGAAACGGAGGTTCTTGGGAGCGCTTGCTACCTGGTGTTACAATTCGCACAATGAGCCCAAATGCCATGCCAATTACCATAACTTCAACCATCACTTCCTCCATTAAAATCTACGGGATAGTGCGGGTACCCTTCCCTTGTGCGAGAAGGCTCGGCTGTTGAATGCGCCTATGCATATTCATGTCGAATTAATGGGCGGGTGATGTGAGCCAGTAGACACCATGACACCGCATCCCAACTCGCTCCCATGTGGCCGCATCGCCCTCCGTGTCACCCCATCCGGGGAGTGAAGATCTTTGTTGGCCAGGAGTTGGCACCGCTTGAGGATCTCTGAGGCTGGTGAGCCTTGGCCATCCCAACATGAGCATTCCTCTCCCATGTTCACTACCTCATTTGCTAGGCAATCTGCCACCTTGTTTGCTTCACGTTTCACATGTGAAGTAATGATACTGCGATGCGGTTGAAGGTGAAGAGTGAAGTCAGCTAGTAGGCTATGGAGTCTCCAGCTTGGTGAGATTTTGTCTGGGTTGCATCCATGGAGTATTCTGGTGGCTAGCCTGATGATGACTTGGGAATATCCTTCTAGGATTACCTTATGATGATCTTTATCAGTGGCTATTTGGAGTCCTCAGAGGAGTCATGTTAGCTTGGCTACATTGTTGGTTGTTTCTCCAAGGAAGCCTACCTCCATTTCAAGGATTTCCCCTCCTGAGTTTCTGAGCACGACCCCATATCCTGTCGGTCCTGGGTTACCTTTGGAGGCTCCATCAAAGTTAACTTTGATGAAGTTCACTGGAGGGGGAGCCCAGTTGGTAGGACTGGTAGGTAGTCCCGTGTTGCATTTTTGCTGTGGTTGGTTGCTAGTTAAGGGCTGCCAATGTTGAAGAATGCTAAGCTCCTCAGGGCTGCACTGTTGATCTTCCTCTGTCCAGGGCTTACTTCTGATTGTTTCTTTGATTAGTGATTTGACTTTCTCCCAAGTGGCTTCAGGTGGAGAGGATTGGGAGTGGAATATTCTTTTGTTTCGCTCCTTCCAAATTTGCCAGAGTGTGAATCCCGGTAGCAGGGTCCATATGTAGTTTAAAATGGGGTTGTTAAAGGAGATGTTGTCCCAATTCTCAATTGTGTCGTTGATGTTGCTCCGATTCCAGCTGGATTTGCGCAAACGTTGCGCACCATAGTCCCAAATGTTTTGGCTGTAATGACAACCATTGAATAGGTGTTCTTTGGTTTCCTCCATTTGCAGGCAAAGAACATAGCGGGAGGGTCCGATAAGGCCTCTCTTTTGGAGGTTGTCCCATGTCAAGGTTCTGTTGTGCGCCACTAGACATAGAAAGGTGGAGATTTTAGGCCAGAGAGCAGGATTCCAAACTTTTCTCCAGATGTGTTATGTTTCTGGTTCCTGTTGGTTTCCTTGCAATAAGTAAGCTTCCTTGATGGTGAAAGTGCCAACCGGGGTGTATCCCCATCGCAGGATGTCTAATCCTTCTCGATACCATATTTTCCTGTTGGAGGCTTGAGCTTGCCAGCTCTGCAAATTAAGAGTTTTGGGGATCCCGAGCTCTTGATGTGAGATTTTCCATCGGCGCCATCGCTGCTGCGGGGTTTGTGCTGCCCAGAGATCTTTGACTTTTAGAGGGGTGTGCTGGTGGAGAGCTCTTTTGAGGTCAGCTAGTTCCTCCATTGAATCTAGTGGTTTAAGCTGCTGCCAGGAGTCTTGCCAAAAGAGGGCACTTCCTCCATCTCTTAGCTCCCAGAAGGCATGGTTCTGAACCAGAGTGTGATTTTTCCAAGAAGTGTTCCATATGTTGGAGCCTTGTATGCGGTTGTTGTGTCGAATTAGTTGGTCTTCCGCAGTGTGGGGGGCATACTTGCGTTGCCACAGTTGTGCCCAGGCTGCTGAAGGATTTTTCAGCCATCTCCACTAGATTTTAGCTCTCATCACTTGATTTAGTTTTCCGGGGTCACGGAGCCCCAATCTGCCTTGACTCTTTGGCATGCATAACCGATCCCAGTTGACTAGAGCCCATTTATTTTTGGGTTGGAGGCCTTGCCAAAGAAAATTTCTCTGCAAGATTCTAATGGCTTTGATGACTTTCTTGGGGGCTTCCAGGGCCGTGAAGAGGTAAGTAGGTAGAGCTTGCAGGACTGACTTGAGGAGAACCAATCGAGAAGCTATATTGAGGGGTCTAAAGGTCCAATTGCACAGTCTGTTGGAAATGGAAAGGAGGAGGTTGTCCCAAGAAATGGAAGAGGTCGTCGCTCCTATTAGTGGTACTCCGAGATAATTGGATGGAAGGGAGCTCCTAGGTATTCCCAGAAGTCTGGAAACATGCCTCTGCACAGGGGCTGGAGTATTAAATAAGTAAAGCTTGGATTTATCTAGGTTGAGGGTCATTCCGGAGGCCTCAGTGAAATTAGAGAGGATGGAGTTGAGCTTGGTGGCTTCCTGAGCCGAGGGAGAGTTCAAAAGGAGGGTATCGTCTATGAATTGGTTGTGTGAGGGTGTAGGCTGAATATTGTGCAGAGGGAGGCCTTTGAGGGAGCCTTCGGTGACTGTTGCTCGGATGTAATGTCTCAGGCCTTCCGCTAGGAGAACAAGAAGAAAAGGGGATAGGGGGTCTCCCTGTCGAATTCCTCTAGAGGGAGAGAAGGGTTTGGATGGTACACCATTGATTAGAATGGAGAAGAAAGTTGAAGAGATGAGATTCAAGACCCAAATTGCCCAGCCCTGATCAAATCCAAAGGCGTCAAGGACTGCTCTGATGTACTGTCAGCTGGCCCTATCGAAAGCTTTGGAGAGGTCGAGTTTTATGAGCATACCTAGAGTTCTTGAAGTCTTGAGGGAGTGTATGATCTCATGAGCCAAGATGACGCTGTCCATGATTTGCCTTCCTTCAACGTACCCTGATTGTTCCTTGGAGATGACGAAGGGCAGGATGGGCTTGAGCCTGGTGGCGATGACCTTAGTTATAATTTTGTAAATAACGTTGTAGAGGGCTATAGGCCTGAATTGTTTGGGATTGGTGACTCGTTCCTCTTTCGAAATAAAAGTGAGGAAGGTGGCATTGAGTACTGGCAGTACCAGACCCGATGCTTGTGACTCCTCCACCACTCCCCACACTTCTTTTCTGATCAAATCCCAGCAGTGATGGAAGAAATCTGTGGTGAACCCATCCGAGCCTGGGGCTTTTCCTGGGGGCATGGCCTTGACTACTTGGTCGACCTCTTCCTGGGTAATGGGTCGGGTTAAGGCCGCATTCTGCTCTGGGGTGATTAAAGCTAGTATGTGCGTAGTGACTCTCCTGATTGCTTCTGATCTTTCTGTGAATGGTTATTTTAGGAGATCCTGATAGTATCTAAGCAGTTCTTCCTCAATTTTGGAATGTTCTCTGATGAGGTTGCCTTGGTTGTCCTCTAGGTGGGTGATCTTGTTGATGTGTCGTCTGTGCATCATGGCTTTATGAAAAAACTAAAAACTTAGTGTTTTTTCCCCCTCTTTGAGCCATTGTACTCTGGATTTTTGCTTCCATAAGATTTCCTCCTGCTTTCCTCGCTCCTCTAATTGCGCCTGAAGCTATTCCTCTTCCTGCATGAGCTCTGCTGTTCTGGATCCAACAATGAAGATTTCTTGTATTTCCTCCATCCTGCTTTCAATGGTCTTTATGCTTTGTATTATATTGCCAAAGCTATCTTTATTCCATTGTTTTAGCCTTTGCTTGAAGTTTTTTAAGCGCTGTTGAAATTTGTACATGCATGAGCCATGATCGATTTCTGCTTGTTCCCACCAAGATTTAGCTAGTCGTTTGAAGTCCGTGTGTGATAGCTAGAATTTCTCGAAGCAGAATGGCTTGTATCTAGGAGGCTCCCCCATATCTAACTACAGAGCTAGGGGCCAGTGGTCTGAGCCTGCTTTCGGTAAGATCAAGCTTTCCAAATTTGCGCCTGATTCCATGATCTCTTCCGTTATCAAAAAGCGGTCTAGTCGACAGGCAATGTGTTGATTTCCTGATCTACGATTGGACCACGTAAAGATACCATTTCTATTCTCTATATCTACTAAGTTAATATGGTCAATGAGAGCTTTGAACTTACCACTGTCTTGCTCTAGTATTTTGATGCTGCCAGATTTTTCCTCCAGTGTCAGGATCATGTTGAAGTCGCCTCCTATGATCCAGTTTGGGGTGGTTGTCAGACTCTTGATTAGCATGATTCACTCCATGAAATTGTCTTTGTCCTGGCTCCCTTGAGGTCCGTATACATTTGTGATGGCTCCTTCCTGGTTCGTGCCCATGACCATGAAGTGAGTCGTGATTGTGCCAAAAGTTGTGAAGGGCTTGTTGATAGTTATATTGGATGGATTCCATAGTATGGCAAGGCCACCTGAGGCCCCTATGGAGTCCGTTGTTATGGAGGTACATTCTCGCCACATGCGTTGGAAGATTGCTTCCGCCTCTGCTCCTTTGCATTTAGTTTCTTGGAGCAGTAGAATATCTGGTTTCTCTGCTATGATGCATTCTCGGAGGATCCTCTATTTGGATCTCCCATTCAGTCCTCTTATGTTCTAGGTTATGATCTTCATCATTAAGAAGGAGGTGAGGAGTGGAGGTATCCCTCCGAGAGCTTGTGTATCTGTCTTGAGTTTATCATGAGGTTCCCTGCTTCCTTGATCAGTTGATGCGTTGTTTTTTGTCCTCTTCTCTTGCTTTCACGTAGGACTCTCTTCGAGCCAGAGTTCTGGTCCAATGCTATGCCTAGACGTGCGGTGGACCCTGCTGAGGAGTTGAGAAAGACCTTGTGTACCGTGTGCAGTTGTTCCTCCGGGAGGGTCTGTAGGTTCTTTTGGTTTAGAGCTTCCTCCAGCTTTTCCAGATCTATCCCTACCAACTCTCTATCATCCAGCATCATCGGGGTATCCCCATCCCCTTCTCCTCTGTCCTCCATGTGGGTTTCATCATTTTGAGGGGAGGCTTTGGGCTGCGTGTTCTCCACTTGCAGATGTTGGGGATTTTTGTGCGGGTTCTGCACCTCCTCCTCTTCGGGTAATTGCTCTAGAATCTCGTATGGGTTCTTGGTGGCTATGCTTTGTCTAGGATCCATGGGCTGCTTCTTTGCTGGATTTTTCCTTTTCGATGTGACTATGGTGAAGCCATCTTTCTGCTTGGTATCGTTTGCTTTGGTGGCTTGCTTGATGAGAGGGAAGTCTCAGTAGAGATGGCCATGCTCATGACATATTCGGCATCTGAATGGTATGTGCTCATAGTCCAGATTTTGTAGCCAGTCCTCATCCTGGTACTCAAGGGTGACCACGCCAGGGAGTGCTTTGGATATGTTCATATACACACAGATCATAGCGTATGAAGTATATTTTCGCTATCTGGTAGCCTCTGACACCCTCACATATTGCCCTAGGGTGTTTTCGATGCCCATTAGAATTTCTTCCAACCAGAACTCTTGTGGTAGGGAGTACAAGCGTATCCAAACTGGAGCCATGGTGAAGTCTTCTTTGTCCGGGCTGAATCTTTTGATCCAGAAGCGAAGGAATATCCCTATCGAGTTGAAGAAGTATGGCCCATTTTCAAAGATTATATCTTTGTCCTCTAGGTTGTATAAGATGATTGTGAAGAAGCCCTTGGAGTTGAGTTGAAGCTCATAGTCACCTTTTGGGTTCCACCAGTGCTTTATGCACTTGTTGAGGTCTCTTTCTGTCGGCCATAGCCCTAAGAATTTGCTGATGAGTGCATGCTCCCACATGAACTACGTATGCTCGCCCACTCTGTTTGAGCTGATGAGGTACCTCAGCGGCTTCTCCATTTGCGGGATGCATTTGCCCGGTTCCAGCTTCGTGGTTTCGTCGGTTGAGAGGTTCCTGCATCTGTGTCCATGTCTTCTTTGAGGCTTTGCTCCCTGGCTAGTATCTGCTCTCGTATCTGCGGTGACGGCTCAAAGGTGGGTTATGTTGTTCTAGTTCCAGGTTTTTCATTCGCCGCAACATTGCGGTATGAGGGGGGTTTCCCCCCCTCCTCTGTGCCCATTCTCCTGCGACAGTAGGAGCCGTTCGTTGAGGAAAGGCACTGGTTGGTATTTTCACTGGTGAACTTTGCCTGGTGTTCGACCTACTGTCTTAGGCGGGTCTAGGGTTTTGCAGAGCCAGTTCCCTCTTGGCCTCTCCCATTTTTCATTCGAATCAACCTTGTACAATGTTTTACTGTAAACATATTTTCAATAAAAGAACAAAAAATATACAATGGTAAATACACACATTACAAAGAGATTTTTCCCCTAGAAATCCAAACTGGGAAAACCAACATATTCTATATTCATTCATAGTGATACATTGTTTAAAATACAATATACATGCACGAGGCAACGACATCCAAAACCCTAACCCAATGAACTAGATTAGTCAACAAACCTAATTCCTTAACCGAAAATAGAAAACCATCGACAAAAACCATGTGTCAAAAAAACACCCAACAATGGATACGAAAATCGAGGAGACACAAAAAATGAGGAAACAATGCGACATGTTTCGTGAGGAAAATAATATAACACATAACCAACATTATAGGCCCATAGCATGTCTACCCGAAGTTTGAGAATCTGTGATGTTCACATGGATGGCTTCTATTTCAATGCACCCTCTCCTCATTGTACTCTCTCATGCATGTTCATGTTCCAACCCTTCTATCAATTTCATTGGCAGGAACCTCCTATTGAGATTGTGAAACGAAGCTACTATGTTGAACTAGGATACGATTCAATGATGAGATGTCTAGATGTACCTGTTTCAAGTTCTCTGTAATAGGAGGATGTTGGGTAGGGTGGTCATGCCTTTGCCCGGGGGGATGGGGACCTAACAAGGGATCACACCTGGTATGCTCTCAGTCTTGTGTGGACCATTGAACCACCCCATGGAAGTTACCAATGCCAAATTATTTGACATGATTACCCATAATAAAATCAGCCCATAATTTTCTCAGAAAATATAAGGGCATATGTTTGTTATTGCAGGGATGTTTATCAAAAACCATATACCACCTATCCATTCAATTTTGACTAATATGAGGATGGATACATCAGTCAATGGAGATGTGTTTCTTGTTCAATGATAGTTCTTTTCCATTTCTAGGATCCCCAAATATAGACAATATTTGTTGTTTTGAAATGCCCAGTTCTTTGATTTGGTTTCTTTCCAAACCAATGCTATAAGACTCGTACATTCATGCCCTATAATCAGAAATAGAGGACAATTTACCTTGGGTACTTGCAAGGGACTACACAATGATGTCCAAATAAGTGGCCAAGGAGACTCTGCCAGGCTCTCTAGTCTCCCTTAATTGTTCCTCAAGGGTTAGTAATATAACCAACCCCTCATCAATTTAAATGTTTACATTGTGTGGTGGTGGTGGGTTGGGGTTTAGATCTTCTTGGTTTTCTTTTGAGTGGTTTAAATTGTCTTGGGGTTCCATTGTATTATTTATTCTACAATTTCAAATCCATGGCATGCAAATTAGGTTCCTTTTTTAATTTAAAATACAAAATTATATATCTTTTTAAATTTAGATCATTGGGAGAAAAATACTAAATTGGAATGACTAAATTGGATTAAAATTAGGAAAAATGTAACATACCTAGACATGGTGGCCCCCTCCTCCCTTTCTTCCTCCTCTCCATCTCCACTATATTTTCCCAATGAGACAAATGTGAGCACGATTTGTGCACAATGAGCACAAATCACGCTTAGGCACTTTAAATAATTTTATGAGTAAGAACACATGCATGTTCTTAGGATCACGCATGTGTTCTTAAGAATGCACACATGTTCTTAAGAGAACACACACATTCCTGTCAATAAACCTATGTGGCAATCTCCTTGGTATATATAGGAGACTAGGAGTTACAATTACAACTAATGGACCCAAGCCGACATAAATAAAATAACATTACTAATGCAATATTCCCTAATTAAGGGGTAATGTGCCACTCTTTAGGGCTTAACATGCCCCTCCCCTTTAGACAAGTGTTTTCTGCAACTCTTGAGCAATTCTGGATGCTTTTGTATAAAACACTTATCTTCCCAAGTGGAATATTCAATAGGTAGTTTCCTCCACTTAATGAGATACTCTGAAATGGATCTATTCCTCCACTGGCGAATTCTTGTGTTAGTGATAGCTTTAGGCTTCAATATGGTTTTTCCTTCCTCATCAAGTTCTAGAAATATAGTTCTAGAAATATAATTTAAAAATACCCAATCCTCTTCTTCAAAACTTCTTTCACCACGATGCTAATATTCTTGTTGTTTCATGTGATTTTGTGGCATGGTCAAGTTGTCCTTTAAGAGTTGAAGAACTTGTTGTTGATGCTCGATGGGATCTTCCACTGCTTGAACCTTAGATTTTTCTTTTAGAGAAGAAGTGATCGGAGGAGGGTGGTATCCATAGAGTTCCATAAATGGTGTCATTCTTGTTGCAGTATGAAATGAAGTGTTATAGAACCATTCTGCCAAGGGTAACCATTTGAACCATTTTGTTTGTTTATCAGAGACAAATAAACGAAGGTATCCTTACAGAAAATTGTTCACTATCTCAGTTTTTCCATCAGATTGAGGATGATAGGATGAGCTATGATCCAATTGAGTACCCAAACAAGAAAATAATTATGTCCAAAAATGTCTAGTGAAGATGGAAGCTCTGTCACTTACAATAATATTTGGGCTTCCATGTAGATTTTGAAGTGTCTCCATGAATGCGGCGGAAACTATATTGGTTTTCAAAGGATGAGAGGGTGCACAAAAGTGTACATACTTGGTCAGTATATCAACAATCATCATGATGGCACAATTTCCTTTAGACTTCAGTAACCCTATGATGAAATCCATGGAAACCTCCTCCCAGTGCTGACTTGGGATGGCTAATGGTTCTAAAAGACCTGGGGTCTTAATTGTTTCCACCTTATTTTTTTGGCAAACTAAACATTTTTCCACAAACCTTTGAACATCAATTTTAAATCCATCCCAAAATAATTCCTTCTTGACTCTATGGTAGGTTTTCAAAGATCCTGAGTGCCCTCCTACCGGAGAGGTGTGTAATTCCAATAGTACCTTTTGTTTTATTTGGGAGTTCTTACATAAATATAAGCGATCTTTGTACCATAGTGAATCATTTTTCCATGTAATTATATCTGATGCATTGGAATCCTGTTGCAACCTTTGAATGAGAGTCCACATGTTTTTATCATTCTTCCATTCATCCCTTGCTTCTATTATCCAATCGAGTTGGATGCTCGAGATAGCATAGAGAAAGGCGTCAACATATTCATCCTTTCTTGAGAGTGCATCTACCACAACATTTTTCTTCCCTTCTTTATAAATGATTTCAAAATCATAACCCAACATCTTGGTCACCCATTTTTGTAGTTCTTCTAAAGATGGTCTTTGTTCCAAGAAGTATTTAAGAATATAATGATTTGTTTTTTACCTTGAAGTGCCTACCTATTAGGTAAGAGCACCATTTCTTGAATGCATGTAGTATTTCCACCATTTCCTTCTCATAAATGGGTTTGTGTAAGCCCTTTCCCTTGAGTAGCCAACTTTCAAAATAAACGGGCCTTCCTTCTTGCATTAAAACAACACCAATTCCATTTCCTAAGGCATCACATTCCACAATAAAGGTTTTTGTGAAGTCTGGTGTGGTCAAGGAAAGAGATTTGCACATCACCTCTTTAAGTTGTTCAAAAGCTTGAGCTGCCTCTGGAGTCCATGAAAATGCATCCTTCTTAGTTAATGTCGTTAAAGGTGTTGCTATTCTTCCATAGTTATGAAAAAACTTGCAGTAGTAACTTGTCAAACCCAAAAATCCTCTAAGATTCTTCAATGTTTTTTGAATTGGCCAGTCCATCATGGCCTTAATATTGTTAGGGTCTACCTAGACACCTTCATGAGATACAATATGACCCAAATAGTCTACCTCCTTCACCCCAAAGAAACATTTGGATGGTTTGGCATATAGTTGTTGCTCCTTTAGTAGTTGTAGAACCTTGTCAACATATCATACATGATCCACCAAAGACTTGTTATAGATTATTATATCATCAAAAAATAATAAAACAAAATTTCAAAGGAAGGGCTTAATGAAAATGGAATTCATCAACCCTTGGAATGTGGAAGGTGCATTTGTAAGGCCAAAAGGCATGACTAAAAATTCATAATGGCCTTCATGAGTTTGAAATGTTGTTTTTGGGATATCTTCTTCCTTCATTCTAATCTGACGATACCTTGAACGAAGATCCAACTTTGTGAAATAGATTGCTCCATGTAGTTCATATAACAATTCATCAATGATAGGAATGGGAAACTTATATTTAATAGTGATCTTGTTGATCTCTCTATAATCTGGACACATACGCCATGATCACTCTTTCTTGAGTAACATTACCATTGGTGYAGATTAATAACTTTGSATAGGTATAATAATGYTAKTCTCTAACATTTATTCAACCATATGCTCAATTTCACTCTTTTGGGTATAATGGTATCTGTAATTCCTGATGTTARGAGAAACACTCCCAAGAATTAGGTKAATAGAAAGATCATGATTTCGAGTGGGTGGAAGACCTTTGGGAATATCTTCAAATATTTKTGAATGYTTATCAATGATCCCTTGGAGATATAGGGGAATAGATGGATTAGATGTTTGAACATCTAGTGAGCATAGTTGTACAATTACACCATGTTTCCCCTTTTTCAATAACTTTCTCATGCCATTAGAGATTATCACCTTACTGGGTTTCCCTGTGATACCCCTTAACTCAATTTCTTTTCCTTCGAATGAAAAGTTCTTGAAAAATAAAAACCAATGTTCCTAATGATTTTAACCATTGGATTCCTAGTACGACATCAACACCGCCCATGGGGATAGCTATTAGAAATCATTGGACTATTCATTACATATTCCCCCATAGTAAGATTGATCTTATCACATTTTCTTGAGAAATTGATAGTTCCTTCATATGAAATCATTAATTGAAACTATGGCACTGGATATATAAAGAAATTGAGAGATTTGGCTAATTTATAGTGAATGAAATTATGAGTACTACTAGAATCAATTAGGACTATTACCTTTATATATATATATATATATATATCCTTTGATCTTGAGGGTTTTAGGAGTGCTAATTCAAGCCAATGCATTACATAATATCATGGGATTCAACTCTTCAGAAGAAATCTCTTCTACATTTTCATCTTGAGATGGTTCTTGTTCTTATTCTTCTTTCTCTTCACAATCTATGTAGAATAATTTCTTCTCACCACACTTATGTCTCTTACTATACTTTCTATCACAATTAAATCATAAAACTTTTTCTTTTCTCTCCTCCAATTGTTGAGGTGTCAACCTTATAGGTTGAGGTGTTTTAAAAGAAGAAACATTATTCTCTCGATAGATGTTAGGAGTTGTCCTTCTAGTAGCCATAGCCATATTTTTACTTTCAACATTTATCACCACCCTGAATGCATTCTCCAATGATTTGGGTTCCCAAAGGAGAACCTCATGTCGAATGTTATCCTTTAAAGTTTCTATCAATACATCAATTAGGTGCTCATCTAGAATATCTATTACCTTTATATTCAATCTTTGGAAGTTCTCAATGTTCTTTGCAGCTGGACCCTTTTGCTTGAGATTTATCAATTAGCTAAAGAAGGTATTTCTCCTTGTATCCTCATAGTTTGCTATCATTTCTTCCATTAAAATTTTTCAAGTGAGGAGTGATTTACAAGAACAAAGCCATCGATACCACACAAATTGATTTTGTTCTAAATATAAAGAAACAATTAGTACCTTTTGTGTATTTGGCACATGGTGTTGATCAAAGAATTGTTCCATCTAAAGTATCCAAGTGATTGCATCCTTTCCATCAAAATTCCTCATATCGATCTTAGGAAAGTGGTTGGACTTCAACCCAAAGTTGGATTTTATCCATACTTGATGCATCTTCCTTGTGTCATCATCATGAATTTCATGGGATACATTTTAACTTTTATGTGTCCTCTCTATTAGGAAATTTTTTAATCCTTTCATGATCTCCCTTTTTAATCCCTCCAACTTAGTATCCATTATTGCCTCCAAATTTTATTCAATTGAATCCATCATCCCTTGTAGTTCATATTTTTTTACTATCTTCTTTTTAAAATCATTTATTTCCCTACACATTTCTTCCCCTTCATCAAGAGTCCAAGTAGGACTTTCTAGAGGCTTCTTTGGTGTAGAAGTTCCCTTTTTTGGTGGCATGTTGGCCAAGTATCACTTTTAAACCTTTATTTCGAGGTGGTTCTACTAGAAAATCTTTCTTCTATTGTATTTCCAAAATTTCGGCCCTTCTGGGTATGAAAATTTATTTTTTTAGTTCTATGATATGCCTTCTCTGCAATTCCATAGGTTTGATCAAAATTACATGTTCCAAATGGAACTTATCGTAACTTCCCCACAACTTGTTGATTTTTTTCCCTTCCATGAGAGCATACTTGTAAAGCGTGCCAAGGTCACAATATCTTATATTTGATTTTGAAACTTGTAAAAAAAATACTACAAACTGCCCACTATCCAATGCAACTAGTATCACTTAATTTGGATACTCACTAAATAAGATATCACTATTTTACATTGAAGAATTTTTTGAGACTAGTTAATATGACTAGTCAGATACTCTATCTTGCACAAGGTTTATCTACAAAAGTAGGATGACCCAGAAGATGAAATTTTTATCATAGATACCTTGATAATTTCCATGAATAGACTACGGATTTCAGGGTCTAAAAAGTTACATAAATGTTTTTATAGGGAACATTCCACGATGACTAAATTTAGGATGATTCCAGAACCCTATCTTATAGATGATATATATCCGCAAATATAAGGCTTTAGGAGTTGAAATTTGAATAAAATGTACATTGATTTGTCTACTAAATATCCCCCAAGGGGTTCCTTATGAAACATTTTAGAAAATAAATACAGCTAAAATTGCAAGGTGTCTCATATGTAGCAGCAAAACCCCAAGACCTTGAGCTCTGATACCTAATGTTAAGAACCAAATATCAAAATAACATAAAAAAAAAACTCGGAATAAGTACTCAATGCCTTGAAAAAGAGAGAATTTCAGATAATAAGCCTCTTCGAGGGGTAATCCTCCTTATACACCACATAAATTTTCAAATACAAGATGATTCCAAATGGAAAGTTCTCCTTGGTATATATAGGAGACTAGGAGGTATAATTACAACTAATGGACCCAAGATGACATAAATAAAATAACATTATTAATGTAATATGCCCAAATTAAGGGGTAATGTGCCACTATTTAGGGCTTAACACATATAATAACAACCATAGATCCATATTAACCTTGGATTTATCAAGTGTTGAGAGGGATCAAATCTCTCGATGTGCAAACATGTTTTAGAGTGAAAAGCTTGAGG
Organism: Picea engelmannii; assembly: GCA_009831015.1. NCBI lineage: Eukaryota > Viridiplantae > Streptophyta > Pinopsida > Pinales > Pinaceae > Picea > Picea engelmannii. The sequence continues at coordinate 386,706 of ML786355.1, read as the reverse complement.
ACAGGTTAAAGGTTTGCACCTTGAGAGATTTGATCCCTCTCAACGATAGATCATGGGTTAAGATGGTTATATGTTGGTCATAGTCATGAGAAATTACACAAATTTTTTATATAAATACATATTGTGAAAAACTTGTTAATCTTGCTAATCTTATTTACAAGATTTTAAGATCTTTTAATGTTAATGTTATTTGTGTTCTTATTTTTGTTCTTGAAATATTAATGATTTAATGTTTATTCATGTTCCAATTTGGAATATTTCAAGATAATATTTATTTGTGTTCTTAAAATGTTAATGATTTAATGTTTATTCGTGTTCTGATTTGGAAGATTTTAAGATTTTTTAATGTTATTTGTGATAGATTTGGAAGATTTTAATATTTTTTAATGTTATTTGTCTTCTAATAAATATTTATTTTTGTTCTTAAAATGTTAACAATTTTATGTTTATTAGTTTTCTGATTTGGAAGATTTCAATATTTTTTAATGTTATTGTCAGAAGGACTGAGATATAGATTTTTCCTCAGTTCTAGAAACCGCACATGTTTTCCAGCTATGTGGCGCTGATGAGAAACATCATTGATTCAGAGCCTTCCACCATTAAAGAAGCCACTAAGAAGCAGGAATGGAAGGATGTCATGATGGAGGAGTATCATTCCATCATGAAGAATGATGTGTGAGAGGTGGTTCTGAGACCAGAAGGGAAGTTAGTAGTGAATTTCAAGTTGATCTACAAGATCACGCATGTTGCAGATGGTAGCATAGAGATGTACAAAGCTTTCTTTGTGGCCTGAGGATTCTCCTAGAAAGAGGGATAATATTATGATGAGACACTTTATCCATAAGAAGTGTACATAGATCAAGCACAAGATACATGAGAAGGAGTCTCATGTCTGCAAATTAAAGGAATATTTGTACAAGATTATGCAAACGCCCAGGTCATGACATACTAGATCAGACAATTATTTGATGAGCTTGGGGATGGTTTCCCATTGATCCTACATGTGGATGAAATGTTTATGATAGGAGACGAGAATATAAAAGTTGGGCGCAAGAGAAATATCGCTTCATAGTTTGAGATGAAGGATCTAAGTTAAATGCATTACTTCTTGGGATTGGAAGTGTGGCAAAGATCAGATGAGATTTTCCTTAGTCAAGGAAAATGTATTGTTGATATTCTACAAATATTTGAGATGATGGAATGCAAGTTCATGACCACACCCATGATGATAAATCTAAAGCTATTGAGTGACAAATATTCAGATTTGGTGGATCCCATGATGTACAGATAGTTGATTAGATCATTGATGTACCTGGTTAACTCTAGGATACATATTCTTTACAGTGAATACTTTGAATCAACACATGGGTGAACCTAGAAAGGTACATTGAATGGCAGCAAAGCATATGTTGATGTACCTTCATGGTATGGTTGGATATGGATTGAGATATATCTCATTTGGATATGTGAAGCTGTAGGGATATACAAACTCTGACTGGGTAGGGAGTGAAGTGGATCAGAAGAGTAGTTCTGGGTGTTGCTTCAGTCTGGGATCAACCACGATCTCATGGTTGAGCAGAAAGAAGAAATCAATGGCACTCAATACTTCAGAAGTAGAGTATATCACAACAAACGTGGCAAGATGTGAAGCAGTGTGGTTTCAGAAGTTTCTACAGGATATTTGATCTAGAATTGGAGCCAACTTTGATGCATTGTGAGAATCAAAGTTGTGTGAAGCTTACCAAGAACCATGTTTTCCATGATATCTATAATAATATAGAGATGAAATATCATTACATCTGGGAAATGATGAAGAGAATATTTTTTGAGCTCCAGTACATATCCACGGACTAGTAGATAGAGGACATTCTCACCAAGCCTTTGTCAAGAGTATGAGTAATTCAAGGAAAAGTTTGGAGTGTTTCCCAATGTCCACCCTTGTGGAGAGGAAGGTGTGTTGTTTCTCCTGATGTCGAATAACCCCTCTAGCCATAGGTTCCCTGGGTCAGTCACTTGAGGTGACCAAAGGGGGTAATGTATTGTCATACCTACTGAGAGAAGAAACATCACACATGTAGTCGTAACAATATAGCGGAGGATATGTGACTCTGGATAGTAGCTTTGTGATAATTCGGTGTTTGTGTACCACTAGAAGAGACTGCGTGACTCTGAACAATATCTATGTGATATTTCTTTGGTTGTATACCACTGATGAAGATTGTGTGACTCCGGATAGTAGTTGTGTGTTACTTCAGTGGTTGTGTACCACTGGTGGATATTGTGTTTCTCTGGACAGTAGCTGTGTGCTACTATGGTGGATGTGTTCCACTGGAAGAGGTTGTGTGACTCCAAACAATAGATGTGTGCTACTTGGGTGGATGTGTTTCTCTGGAAGAGGTTGTGTGACTCTGAACAGTAGTTGTGTGCTACTATAGTGGACGTGTTCCACTAGGATTGATTGTGTGTCACTGACGTTAGTTGTGTACTACTTGGCAGCAGTTGTGATCTATTGGATGAAATTTTAGTAGATGTATGCTACTAGATGATTTGCAATCGCTTATATTAATCGCTTATTGTGTGCTAGAAGAGGTTGTGTGACTCCAAACAATCACTTATATCAACCATGATAGGTATTATTATAGAGATCAAATATCATTACATCTGGGACATGATGAAGAGAATATTTGTTGAGCTCCAGTACATATCCATGGACGAGTAGATAGATGAAATTCTCACCAAGCCCTTGTCAAGAGTATGAGTACTTCAGGGAAAAGCTTCGAGTGTTGTCCAATGTCCACCCTTGTGGAGAGGAAGGTGTGTTGTTTCTTCTCATGTCGAATAACCCCTGTAGCCAAGGGTTCCCTAGGTCAGTCACGTGAGGTGACTGAAGGGGGTAATGTACTGTCAGACTTGCTAAGAGAAGAAACATCACACATGTAGTCGTAACAATATAGCGGAGGATATGTGACTCTGGATAGTATCTTTGTGATAATTCGATGTTTGTGTACCACTGGCAGAGATTGCGTGACTCCGAACAATATCTATGTGATATTTCAGTGGTTGTATACCACTGGTGAAGATTGTGTGACTCCAGATAGTAGTTGTGTGCTACTTCGGTGGTTGTGTACCACTGGTGGATATTGTGTGTCTCTGGACAGTACTTGTGTGCTACTATGGTGGATGTGTTCCACTGGAACAGGTTGTGTGACTCCAAACAGTAGATTTGTGCTACTTCAGTGGATGTGTTCCTCTAGAAGAGGTTTTGTGACTCTGAATAGTAGTTGTGTGCTACTATAGTGGATGTGTTCCACTAGGATTGATTGTGTGTCACTGACAATAGTTGTGTACTACTTGGCAGCAGTTGGGATCTATTGGATGAAATTTTAGTAGATGTGTGCTACTAGATGATTTTCATAGAGATTACCATATAGATTGATGTAGTTGTGTGTACTACCTCTTGATTGCAAAAACTATGCATGATGATTCGAGCTATAGAAGGAATTGTAGAGGTCGTGTGCCTACTAGCATATTGAAGAGTAGTCATTGGAATAGAAGATGAAGACATCATGAAAGATTCCTCCCTAGCTAAGAGGGAGTTTTGAGTTTTTGGTAGTTGCAAGAGGATTTTTCTTTCCTAAATGACCTTTCTTAGATGCGGAGAAGATTCTGGAAGCAAGGGATCCATTAAAAAAATATTGAAATACCCTAGAAGAGAAGTTGACCCAAAAGAAAAAAGTAATAATGATAAGATACAGGTCTAGAGAAGAATTCAACCTAGTCTAGTGGTCAAGAAGAATATAAATAGAGGACGTCTTGGCTTATTTGTTCAAACACACTTTCTCACCAGGATACACAGAATCAAGGTGCAAGTTTGGATGGGGAGACATAGTATCTGCAACTACCCGATTTATTATTTCTCAGTATTCTGGTATCTCTCTCGTGTGCACTACTCCTTGAGGAGGTGTGCTACCTTTTGTATGGTGCTACTACTGCAGTTGGGGTGGTATTTCTGGTTAATCTAACACTTGTGCTAGGGTTTATCTAATTGGACTTGATTCGTGAACGAAATATATCTAAGAAAGTTTGTTGGGTTTTTTCCCCCATTTGGGGTTTTTCTTGGATAAACATCTTGTGTTCTTTTCTTTATCTTGTTTATGTTTTTACTGCTCATTACATGATATATATGTTAATGGTAACGAAGTAAAATAACACTAGCAACACTAATGCTCTATAAATAAGGAAAATATAACAATTGTTACGATATGTTGAACATCTCCTTATCATTGCAATGTGATTACCATAACCTCATCATCACAATGTGACACAAATATCCTATCATCTTAATGTGACAAAAATTTCCAAAAGTCATTGTCTAACAAACATAACCCATTGTCACAATGTGATGAGAGCAACCCAATGTCGTAATGTGAATTGAACATAGCCCAACATTGCAGTGAGACAACCATTTTATAATTTCGCAATGTCACGAACATAACCCACTTTTGAACTGTGACAAACCTATTCCAATGACATAATGTGTCAAAAAAAAAAACTATATTGCAATGTGACGACCATAACCTTACAATGTCATGTGAAAAACAAAACCTGATGTCACAATTTAATGAACAAAACCTGATCAACATTGCAATGTCATAGTGTCATAGTAAACCATGGTTAGACATAATCAACATGGTCGAGTATAATCAATGCCACATGATCTTCCAAGTTCATCCATGGCCATGGCCAGCCATAGTCAACCATGGTCAAGTTCAATCATAGTCAACTATGGTGAAGGTCAACCATGAACAGCCACACTAAACTTTGATCCACGTCAAGCTCAACCATGGTTAACCATAGTCAACCATGGAAAACCATAGACAACCATGGGCAAGTTCAACTATATTAAACCATAATCTTCATCATGGTCAACAATATTCAACCATAGTTAATGTAATGGTTAATTGTAGTCATAGTTAAGGTGAACATGGTGAATGTCATCCATAGTCATGTTTAACCATGTTCATGGCTAGCCATGGTCATCTATGGAAAACAACTGTCAAAGATGTTAACCATTGTTAAACATTGTTAACCATGGTCAACCATAGTCAACCATATTCGACCATGGTAATGGTCAACTAGGGTCAACCATAGTGAATGTCTACGCAAGTTAGCCACATGATCATGGTCAACCATAATTAACCATGCTCATGGTAATCTGAGGTCAACCAGACTTAACCATGGTCATGGTCAACCATAATTATCATGGTCATGGTGAGGGAAGGTCATGGTCAAGCATAATCATTGCCAATTAATGTATTAATACTTTAATAATGTATTACTAATGAATTATTACTTTAATAATGTATTTAATAAGATTTAAATACTTTAATAATGTATTACTAATGAATTATTACTTTAATAATGTATTTAATAAGATTTAAATACTTTAATAATGTATATATTAATGTACTATTACTTTAATAAGGTATTATTGATGTATTATTTTATTATTGTATTGATAATTTAGMAATATATTAATTAAATAATATATTACATTATTAATGTATTAGTACTTTCATATGTTACATTATACATTAATTTTATAATGTATTATTATTTTTTTAATATTGTAATAATGTATTACTAAATACATTAAGCTCAATGTATTACTACTTTATTAATGTATCACATTATTAGTCTATTAATACTTTAGTAGAGTATTGATCAATGCATTTAATGTATTAATTGTGTTATTATTATTATTATTATTGTAATAATGTATTAATAATGTATCGATATTTTATTAATGTTTTAATGTATTAATACTATAATAATGTATTAATGTAATGTCATCCACGGTCATGGTCGTGGTGAGTCATGGTCATCTATGGACAACAAATATCAAACATGGTTAACCATTATCAACCATGGTCAACCAAATTCAAACATGGTCATGTTCAACCATAATGAAGGTCATGCATAGTGAAGGTCAACCATAGTGAAGGTGTATGGAAGTTAACCATGGTCACAGTCAACCATAATTAAGCATGACATTGGTAATCCAAGATCAACTACAATTAACCATCGTCATGGTAGACCAAGGCCAACCATAATTATCCATGGTCATGGTGAACCATTATTCACCATGTCAATCAAGGTCAATATTTCCTCCCCAAAATCAACCAAGGTTAACCATGGTCATGGTGAACCATAAAAAACCATGATCATTGTCAATTAATGTATTAATACTTTAATAATGTATTATTAAAGTATTACTACTTTAATAATGTATTTATTAAGGTATTATTACATTAATGTATTATTACTTTAATAAATGTATACATTACATTAATGTAATAATGTATTAGTAATGTATTAATATTTTAATAATGTATTAAACTAACATCATTAAGATCAATATATTACTACTTTAATAATGTATTGTTAATGTATTAATACTTTAATGTATTTAATAATGTATTAATATTTACTAATATATTTATTATTATTTTAGTAATGTATTAATAATTTAATATGCTACATTAATATGTCAATCGATTAATACTTACATTATAGAGTAATACATTAAATTATACAATAATATAATAATGTATTATTAATGTTTTAATACTTTAATAATGTATTACTATTATTTTATTTTATTAATTGACATTTTATTAATTTTTTAATGTATTAATTAATTAATACAATATTGTATACATTAATCTATTAATGCCATGTATTAGTATTTTATTTTATACCTTATATTAATATAATAATCCATTCATACATACATAAATAAATTTTTAATTAATTAATATATTAATATTTTAATTAGGTACATTAATACCTTAATTTATACATTAATATTGTAAAATAACTAATACATTAATTATGTATTAATACATAATTGATTTATTATTTATTATTCCTCTCTGGGGCATGTTGGTTGTCATTTAGCAATCACATTTAAGGTGGAAAATGGATTCAATCCCTTATATCAACCACTTTTTATTTAAACATGATTGTTGCTAATTAACTATTGAAATAATTTCACATATATAATTATACCTATAATTGTATCTCCCACCCATGACAATGGTCTTAACTTCAAGATCACCTGCCTAGATTAAGACCGTTTTTAATGAGTCAAATATAAAGTATTTAGAACTTAATAATGCATTGCCTAGATCAAGACCATTTTTAGTGAGCCAAATATAAAGTATTCAGGACTTAATAAAGGAGACAACCAGACATTGTTTTAATATGGTTAAGATCTTCCAAAATTAAAGAAATTATAAAATTTATATCATTTTATATTTTGAAAATCATTTCCATTGAATAGGGAATTTGTTCATAAAATATTGGATGAAACAAATTATAAAAAATGATATAAAATTTCAACTCTTCCTAGAAAAAGAATTATATAGATCATATAAACAAAAGAACAACAGACTGAAAATAACTTGATAAGGGGATGAGGGTGGGTATGGAGTGTAATATTAGAGAAAACATAACTTGATGAGGGTGGGGATGGGGTCATATTAGAGAAAACATAATATGTTTTCTCAAATATTACCCCTCATATTATGTTTTCTCTAATATTTCCCCCACCCCTACCATCTCCCTCATATGAGGGTGGTGAATAGAACAAACTGGTATTGTTAAATTAATAATGTATTTAAGTATTTTCTTAACACATTGTTCATAACTTGGCACATAAATGTTGTTGGAGCATTTGTTAGCCCAAAGGGTACCACTATGAATTCATAGTGTTCATACCTGGTTCTAAAAGTAGTTTTATGTATGTCTTCATATTTTATTATGATCTGGTGATAACCTGATCTTAAATATATTTTAGAAAATATTTTATTCTCTTCAACCTGATCAAACATATTGTTAATATGGGTTAAAGGGTACTTATATTTTATTGTCATTTTCTTCAATTGTTGATAGTCAATGCACAACCTAAAAGTTTCATCCTTCTTTTTCACAAATAGGACTGGTGCAACCCATGGAGATACACTTGGTATGATATACTATTTTCCCAATATCTCTTGAAGCTACATTTTCAACTCAAGCAGTTCAGGAACACTCATCCTATATGGTGATTTGGAAACTAGTGTTGATTCTGGTACAAAATCTATTGTGAAATCTATATCCCTTCTAAGAGGTAGTCCTAGAATCTCTTATAAATACACATCCTGAAACTTACTTAATATAGGATCATTAGTTAATAAATGATCAACCATATTTTCTAGACTTTCATTTATGTGTAGGCCATATATTTCACAACCCTTTCTTGCATTTCATTTCAACTGTAAAGAAGAAATTTGTCTGATCCAAATTATTTTCGACAGAAAATGTGAGAAGAGATATAATAAAGAAATGTAAAAAGATATCGTGGATGTCCAATAACATAACAGAAATGTATCATAGATGCAACCATAAACACAGAGATACAATAATACACATTTTTCTATTAATGTGCGAAAATGTACAAAGATTTTAAAAATACCAAGTGAAATACTCGCTAGAATGGTGGCGGCTTATCTCTAAGAAGAGACATGATGCCTACACTCATTTGAAGTAATATGATCGCTACAATGAGGATCCAAAGGAATTTTTAACATAAGTAAAATCCAAAAACCTAACCATGGAAGATGAAAATCCAAAAGGTTTGTGAGCTTCAATGGTGGTAGTTGATACGCCAACTTCCCGAGGGCGCAAATTTTTCATATGATCTTCATTTGGGGCACTCGATACATCATTGAAAACTTCTAACTGAGAATAACAATTTCATACAAGCACAAGTATGTGCCTCCAATAGTCAGTTGGCCCCAAATCCCCAAAAAATGTCGTTTAGGTCCTCAAAATAGCCCCAAAAATTTGAACCCAAAAAACTGCCAAGATAGAAATTTTTTTTTCAAGCCCGTGGAATAGGTGGTTTGTCACCGATATCCACCTAGATCAATACTACCTCCTTAAGAAGCAATGGTCTCTATTATGTTGATTTCCTGGGGGAGAGAGGGAAGTGTTTGTTGAATCTGAATCTTGGTGATCTACTTGCCCTGTTGGAGAAGATGTGTTGCTTAGCTTGTTGAAGGTTGTCACGAACATGTGGCTAGATGCATTGGACCTTTTTAACCATTCTGGTTACATCAGATGAATGTGTGCAGAAAGAATCATTGTCCTTTGTTGAAATCTATTCGATCTTCTTTTGTTGGATAGAAGGTACCCTTACTGAGGATGCAGTGGTTGTAGTGTCCTTCTGTGCACCTTTTGAATACATTGTGAAGAAGATGAATTTGTAGTATGAGATACTACCTTGTGGCACTATTTAGGTGGGACAATAGTTGGAACTACCTACGATATTTTATAGAGATGACCCCCCAAAGTAACAATGGAACTATGAGGTCGATACTCATAAACAAACACGACACTTCCACATATATGGCTAGCCCAAGAGAACATCACAGACATCCTGTGGGGAAACATCACATAATACCTCATCCTTGAAGGGTTGGATGTTGTATGACAATCAACATTGTTGGATGATACAAATATCTCATTCCTGGCAAAGCCACCCGATATTGTATGGTTGTAGGTGTGGTGTTATCAATAATCCCAAATGTTTGACGACCTATGCTGAGATGAGGTTCATTTGGCTTCTGTTATCAACAATAAAATGCAGCGAGGTCCCCTTCACCCACATATGTGAATGAAAAGGTTCTCTCCCTCTTCAGGATCTGTTGGTTTTTCTGGTTGAATTGTTGCAGTCGTGACAATAGAAGTGGGGTCTGCGTCGATGATCTGTCTTTTACCAATATTTTCATAATTAGATTCAGAATTAGGGTTTGGCTCCTTGTCTTTAATATCATCCACCAATGACTGTTTTGAGTGAGATTAATTGGTGTTTTTCCAGGGGATTTTGTGGAAATTGTAGCATTTTCCAGTGTCCTTCATCTTCTTATGACCCTTTTTTCCTATGTCTTAGACTAGTTTCTGGGAAGATTTTTGTTAGGGTCGTCTTTCTCATAATTTGGTTGTTGTGGATTTGTAGATCCGAACTCCCTTTTGTTCTGGTGCCTAAACTTTTTCTCGATTTTAAAAATAGATCGATAAGAAACACTAAGTGATGAGATGTCCAGAAAATCCATTTCAGTTTGGATGTATCTATGTAGAACCCCGCAGTATTTCAGAACCAAATGTCTTTTAGAGTCTTTGATACCCATCTTGGTGCACAATGTATGGAAGGTATTGATGAACCTCGGAACTTCTTGGCCTCTCTCTTGCCACAACGTGATCTGTCTCATGTATTGGTATTCATATTTTCCAACAGGGTAATATTGTTCCTTGACCACATCCACAAAAAAATCCTAAGTGGGATCGACCCCATATATTCTAGGCTCCTATGTGTAAATTTTATCCCAATAATTTTCCCACCAATGTTTGACATGGGGGAGAGCCTTAAGGAGTGCGAAGGTGATCTTTTCCCTTTCAAAAGAATGGTGAACAAAGAAATAACCTTCTAGCTGATTTAACCATTTGTCTAGGGCATTTGCATATATCTGACCTTCAAATACATGAATATCAAAATTAACCTGTACCGTGAAAGACAATGTTCCTCCAAAGTGGCCTCTTGATGAATATGTGCCTGTTTTTATCGGCAAGAATTGAAGGATGTGGGAAAAATTCTCCATCATTTCTTCCCTCTGTCATGTGAGAGCTTGCTCAAGCAACAAATTAATAGAATATTTCTCTCCATCGTTTTTATTTAATTCCGACATGGATAAGATATGAAACCATAAACATAGAGATACAATAATACACAATTTTCTATTAATGAGAGAAAATGTATAAAGATTGAAAAAATACAGAGTGAAAGACTCACTAGAATGGTGGTAGCTTATCTCTGAGAAGAGATGGGACGGTCTCTCTCATTTGCAAGACTATATCGTTACAATGAGGATCCAAAGGAATTTTTAATATAAGTAAAATCCAATACCCTAACCCCGAAAGATGAAAAGAAAAAAAGTTTGTTGGCCCCAATGGGTGTAGTTGATACGTCAATTTCCCAGGGGTGTAACTTTTTCATATGATCTTCATTTGGGGCTCTTGATACACCATTGGAATATGATTTTTCTTTTGAATATCCTTTCTTAATGTGACAATGTTTGCTTCCAGGTTTCCAATGATCATGTCCTTTCCTTCTAGTTGTTCTTTGAGTGCTTCTTCAATTCTTTTATCTTCTTCTATTTGAACCTTCAATTTTGTGATCATTTGTTCTAGTTCTTGAGTGTCCCTTTTCTTATCTAGTTGTTCTTGTAGTTTCTTGCTTTTCTTCTTTTCTCTTCTGATAATTTCTATGGCACTTATTAATTCTTCTCGGAAGTCAACTTTTACCTCTTCAATTTCTTCTTCACATGCTTCTTCATATTCTTCTTCAGAGTCTTCTTTACCAGAGTCTTCTACTGCCATGAATAGAACTCTCTCTGTTTCACTGTCACTGACTTCATCTTCATCTGATGATGAGAAGTCTTCTTTGGTGAAAAAGTTTTTTCTTGAAACTTTCTTTGTAGTTCTTTTACCTTTATATGTTTGTCTGCCTTTTGAGTAACCTTCATCATTTCTCTTTTTCTTATGAGGACATTTGTTATCAAAATGACCAATACCATCACAATTAAAAAAAATTAAAGGAAGCTTACCTATGTACCTACCATTGGTTCCCTTGTTCAATATTTTGACGAAGTTGGCCACTTCTTCATCATCTTTTGAGACGTCTATGTTGCTGCTATATTCTTCTTGTTCCTTTTTCTTTTTCTTCGATCTTTTGGATGCTTTGAAGGTTGCTTCTTTTACATCTGGATTTTCCTATTTAGTTCACATCTCATATGCTGTGAGGATTCCATACATTTCATCCATGATTATTGAGTTTAGATCTGATCTTTCTTCTAGTGTTGATATCTTAGGGTTGAATCTCATCAGAAGAGATCTTAGTACCTTTTGAACAATTACTGATTCTTAGATTTCTTCTCCCAATCCTATGATTTCAATCATTGTTTCATTGACTCGTAAGAAGTAGCCTGTGATATCTTCATCTTCCTTCATTTTTAGTTGTTCGAACTAACCTATGTAAGTTTGAAGCTTTGCTGCTTTGACTTTTGAATCTCCTTCATAAATGTTCTGAAGCTTGTCACAAATATCTTTAGCAGATTTACAATGTGTAACTTTGGTGAATATCGTACCACTAAGACCATTCAAAAGTGAATTTATGGCTTTGGAATTATTCTCACCAAGTTTCACTGCTTTGTCATTTGTTGGTGGAACTGCTGGTGCTATGTATCCATCTACAATTGATTTCCAAACTTGAAATCCTTGTGCCTATATATATGTGTTCATCCTTATGCTCCAAAAATCATACTTTTTTCCATAAAACTATGGTATTCCATTTTTATATGAGTTGGTACTCTCCATGATCTACCTTTCAGTGGTTAAACTGATTTCTAAAGGAACCTGCTCTGATACCAATTGTTGGATTACTGAGAGGGGGGGTGAATCAGACTTCAGTAATAGCGTAATTATAATCCTTTTTCTTCAAATGTTATATCAATGTAGAATTATTATCCAATAATGAGCAGTAAGAAATAAACAATCACACACATACACAGTACACCAGTGTTTTACGTGGAAACCCAAATCGGGAGAAAACCATGGAATTCTTTTTTATTATATGTCTTGAAGAATTACATTCATTGGAAGCACCAACTTCCTTTATTTTCTAGCTGCAACTGGAAGGAAGCTCCAACTCCCTAGTTTCTTAGGCTACAACCTGAGGGAATCTCCAACTCACTAATTCTCTGGCTACAACCAGAAGGAGGCTACAACCAGAAGGTGGCTACAACCACCTGTCCTTGCCTCGTCCTGCCACCCTGAAGTAGAAGTAGAATGATGGAACCACTGTCACACTTTCACTGTTAGAGATACCACTGTAAACATGTACCAGTAAATTTGAACCATGCATCAACCTATACCTCAAACTGTAATTAATCTGTACCATAAACATGTTGATCAACCGTGCACCAACCTATAATCAACCTGTACCATAAACAAGTGCATCCAATGATGTACCAAGTATGTTCCAATCATGTGTCAACTACTTATCAACTATGACGCATCAATATGTACCAACATCATCAACTATACACCTTATGTATGTGCGCCAACTCATCAACTACTTGTCTCAACCATGTACTCAACATGTACCACAGCCAAAAGACCTCATCAATTTCATCATCAAAATCTGATTTGTAGCTCTATAATAGACCTATTGTATATGATCACATTCCTACAAACCTTTCTTAACTTTAAAAGCAAGAGACTAGCATTTTCATCAAACTTTTCTTTAGTCTCAAATGCTTAGTTTCGGATTAGTCAACAACCCTAATTTGAAGTAATCATAACTTTAAACCTGTAATGTATAAATATCCAAAACTGATACACAATTTTATTCAATGTGTTTTATGCAATTCCTCCAAGTTTCACTACTTGAAACCTCTCAGAAAATGAGTTATAGAAAAAATTGCATACCCTATTGAATTCTAGCTTATTCTAGAGAGAGACCTTGTAGAGAGTTCCCCACACAAAATGTTTGATGAGATGATCTAAAAATATTACACAAAATACTACATATTGTACCATAACCAACACATTTGGTGTCACTGAATTTGGATCTGTTATGAAGAAGTTATGATGTTTGTACTCGAAACAACTGATTTTGACTAGTTTTAGGACTGGCCACAAACCCTATTTTCCAAGAAGTGTAACTCCAAAAATACAATGACCCACAAGCAAAATTGGTTTTCATAGATACTTGGATATGTTTTCTCACTTTCATAGCAATTTCACGGTCTGAATAATTATAGAAACAAAGTTATAGCGAAAATGGTGAGATGACCTGAAAATAACATACCTTAGAAAGCACCATCAAAATAATTTATCCTTCCTTGCATTTCAGCCTTCTTTTATTCACCTTCACCTAGAATTCTAGTTTAGATATCCTTGGTTACCTCAGACACATATATATATTCAATATGCTCAAGTGTGATTCAAATGAGAGAGCCTTGCCTCTTATTTGTACTCTCCAAGTAGCTTCCTTAAAAACATCTTCTAGGTCACTTGACCCACTGATCCAGGGGATCAAATTTTGCTCAAAATTCAAAGTGCTTAGAATCACTTCAAATCCAACGGGTTTGTAGGCCTTGTCTTCATAAACCCAATGCAACTCGTTAGGGTTCAAATGGATGTCGGATGAGAGAGATATCGCGTTCTGTTCAAATCGACAAACAGGCAAAAAAAATGTGATGACTATACAGTCCGTACAGTCCGTACGGATGTTGATGTGGCAGGGTCGTATGACACATGGAAGGTGTTGGTTGGCAGTCGTGTGGATTATTTGGTGTATGACACATGGCTCGTTTGTGGAGAATGGGATGGTGACACGTGGCCCAATCAATGGCTGCCACGTGTCACCTGGACAGTGGTTTAAAATTTACGTTGTTGGCAGGATTCGACCTTGCGACCTCCGGGCAGGGGTAAAGCGTTGGGAAGGGCCGCCCAACCGGCGCGCCACCCATATGGTTCTTAACACTATACCTTTTAAAAATTATTTGAATTTGAATAGTTTTAATATGGGGCACGGTCCAGGCCGGGGCTTAACCCTGACCCCTGGTCATATGTATATGTGCTATAGAACCACCGACGTGCACACTTCTGACCATTACCATATGGTTTAAACCTTTGGCCCTTTGTGTATATCTGTGCGGCCATATGGTGCCTAACACACCCACAGACTTGGCAGTTAGGGGTTGGGCACACCTTAACCGTCCTACAATTCGTACCATTTTGTGGTTGCACCTGGTGCTAGATTTTCACACAAATATGTGCATTGGGGCTAGGTTGAGGAGGTAGAGGTGGATTTTGGTGATCCAGAGACAACAAGTTTGAAGGGGAACTTCCAGGAAGCCTATCTTCTTCAATTTTTGGCCAAACGAGGTGCCAAAAAAGCCCAGTTAGGGGTTTTTGGATGTTCTGAAGCCATTGGAGCCATCATTTTGGCATTTAAAGCATTGTAAAGAACATAGTTTAACACTTTGATCAAATAATACAAAAGATCCATTGGAAGTTGGACCAGGAGATGTAGCCCAAGAGAGGGGTGAACTCCTTTATCATTTGCTATGTTATGTGTTTTTTGTTCACTGTTATTTGTTGTTGTTTATATGCATCTTGAATGTGTTATTTATATAAAAGTTGTGTTTTCAAAATTGATCCATTTGCATAATAACACTTGAATTAAAACTTGCAAATATTTTCAAAAATACACGTCTTTTTCGTTTTCAGATCAAGTTGGTATCAGAGCATAGGTTTTTGAAGACTTGATTATTTGCAAGTGTTTTGTTTTCTGATGCTCACAAGGTTGAAACTCACAAGAGGAGAATGTCAACTTGTAGAGCCAATTTCTCATCCTTCAAGAAGAAAGATTATATCATCACCTCGATCTTCAAGGAGACATTCACCAAGTATGGTTGATTAAGAGAGTCATGAACATATTCCTACAGAAGATGAAGATCTCAGAAAGGATTTCATGGAAATGAGAGAAATGGTGAAACTCTTGATGGAAGAAAGGAATACAAGGTTGCAAGGTGAAGGCTCCAACCCTTCAAAGCACAAGGGAGACAGTGGTGATAAAACTTCAAATGGAAATGGAGGGAATGGTGCTTATCCACCACCCTCACCTCCTTATTCTTCTCCTTCTTCTACCAGTTCAAGACCTCTTCCAAATTCTCCAAAAGGACATGGTAAAAATCCTTCAGAAATTCCTTTGTTAAAGTTTGATATTAAATTTGAATTTCCAATGTACAACGGAGAGGTAAATGATGAGAAATTAGATAATTGGATTCGTCAGATTGAGGTGTATTGTAGGATACAAAAAATTCAAGATGATGAAACTAAGATTCAACTTTCTTCTTTAAGATTGGATAGTGCAACACTCATTTGGTGGGAAGCCAAGACTCAAGAGGACATGAAGAAACATGGTAAAATTTTAACCTCTTGGAATGATTTTATTGTTGCAATTAAAAAATAATTTTACCCATTGGCATATATGCAAAAAGCTACTATGGATTGGAAAAATTTTAGACAAGCTAAAGGACAAAATGTACAAAGATTTACTCAAGAATTTAGGAGAAGAGATTTGATTTTGGGAATAGATTTGTCTTCTCAAGAAACTTTACTCAAATACATTGGAGCTTTACATAGTTATTTGAGACATACAATACTCATGTTTAATCCTTCAAATCTCGATGAAGTTTGTGTTCAGGACACTCATTTGGAAGCAAGTGGAAGGAATGAAACTCATGAGGGTAACAAGAAGCCTTTCAGTCATGGAGACAAAAGAAAGAGGAAGTTTAAGGGCAATGG
Source organism: Picea engelmannii (assembly GCA_009831015.1). Taxonomy (NCBI): domain Eukaryota; kingdom Viridiplantae; phylum Streptophyta; class Pinopsida; order Pinales; family Pinaceae; genus Picea; species Picea engelmannii. The sequence continues at coordinate 370,227 of ML786355.1, read as the reverse complement.
CAAAAAGAATGTTGTTGTTAAGAAAGAGGGAGAAAAATTTACATGCAAACATTGTTCAAAAGATGGCCATGATGAAGACCATTGTTGGAAACTTCATCCTGAAAGAAGACCCAAAACGTTTGGCAACAAAGGGAAATCAAAGATTGTTGCAACCATACAACATGATTTAGGTTCTGATTCGGGTGATGAAACAAAGATTACAGCCATGGGTTATCAAGGTAAAGGTTCTATTGCAATTACTAGTTCTTCAAGTAACAATAATCTCAATGTAACTCGACAAGAAAAAGAAAGAATGGAACATTTTCACATAAGGGTTGTTTCAAAGCATACCAAGATAGATACTCTATTTGATACTAGATCTCAAGAAAACCTTATATCTGAAGACACTGTTAAGAAATTAAAATTGGAAACAATTCCACATCCTAAACCATACCCTCTTGGTT
>ML786355.1:321009-334904 GCA_009831015.1 Picea engelmannii | reverse complement strand
ATCTAGAAAATGTTTCCTATGGGGTGTGGCATGAAATGAAGCTCCTAAATCTACTACCCAAGACTCAAAAATATTATCTACAGAAAGAATCAAAGCATCTTGTAACACATCACCTATTACATTTGCTTCCTGATTTCTCTCCTATTGTCCATCTCTTTGTTTCTTTGGAGCTCTGCAGTGTTTCTTCAGATGTCCTTTTTTCCCACAACTCCAACACTCTATCTTTCCAAGTCTGGATTTGGATCTTCCCTTCCTAGAATTTTCGTGGTTTCCTGAGCCCTTTCCTCTATCCTTTTGTCTTCCCCTGTTCTCCATGTTCAACACATTTCCTGATGTCTCACCTATTCTTTTCCATCGCATTTCCTCACTAAGGATAACAGCAACAACATCATCAAATTTTAAAGTATTTGAATCAGAGACAGAGTTACTTACAACCATGACCAAGCCAATCCAACTTTCTGGCAATGAGCACAAGATTAGAAGAGCCCTAACCTCATCATCAAAGTCCACTTTTACAGAACTTAGTTGATTAGTAACCGTATTAAATTCATTTAAATGATCTGCAACAGACCCACCTTCTGACATCTTCATATTAAATAATCTCTTCATTAGAAATACCTTATTCAACGCCGAGGGTTTTTCATACAATTTGGCCAATGCGTCCATCAAACCCTTTGTTGTCTTTTCTTTCGAAATATTGAAAGCCACCGACGCTACCAGGCTCAGTTGTATCGTTCCTAGAGCCTTTATGTCAAGAATCTCCCATTCTTCATCCTTCATGGCCATCGTCTTCTTTGCTACTCCGCTCAATGGTAGGAATAGATCCTTTTGATATAAATAGAATTCCATGTGCATCTTCCATAACTGGTAGTTTTGGCCATTAAATTTCTCGACCCTAAACTTTCCATCTTCTGACATTGCTCCCACTCGAACCAGGAACCCTCTTTTCCTGTGAGTTACCTTATGCTCTGATACCAGTTGTTAGAAAAATAGGACCGTGGAGCAATAAAATAAAACAAATGCAGAAACAAAACAGAGAAGTCACACAATACAAGAGAGACACAGATTTACGTGGTTCACCCATTGTGGGCTACGTCCACCAGAGAAATTGCCAGGTCCTTCCTTTATTATTATCCATCAAATGAAGGGATACAACCTACAGCAAAACCCGTTGTAACTTCCTCTTCTTTCTCTCAGAGTCTCCTCTCTCAGAATACAATATTCACCATCAACCATAGTTGTAATACATTTCCCTCATAAAAGAGGGTTGCCTTCTAGGGAAAAAACCCCTAACATAATCTCTACCATTAGATCTGCGACCTTATAATGAACGGTCCAGATTTACAATGAAATTACAATATACTTTTATAAGGCAATTTTTGCTTCGGGGGCTTCACCCCCAAACCCCCGCTGGGGGCCCACTTGCCCCCAGACCCCCCAGTCGGGGGGATAGGCCCCCCGGACCCCGCAGAGGGGGTACCCCGCCTCAACACTCCCATGTGTGGAAGAGTGTACATACTTTTGGGGTGTAAATACTTCATGGGGTATAAACACGGCTGAAAGTAAAAGACCTATAAATCAGGAAGATAATCAAGCTCCACAACCAACACCTATGATTTTGGTTGTCGAGTCATCACCTAGAAAAACATTACCTCCATCATACCTTTCATATTCACAGAACCACTCCCTTTAGGGATTCATATGAAAGGAAGCACCTGAGTCAACCAAAAATGTCTCATGATCTGCATGTGTTCTTGAAGAAGCCAAGTACACATCCCCTCCTTCTTCCTTGGAGGTATTTTCTTCTATGGAAGGAGATTGTTTAGATACCTTTTTTTTCTCAACTTTGGATGTACTTTTCTTCTTGTAGTGCCCTTCTTTTACACATCTCCAACATACCTTTACAAACTTTCTGGGAGACTTAGATCTTCCCTTAGAATTAGATCTCCCACTTGACAATTTAGATCTATTTCTTTTCTAGGAGCATTCTTTTGCAAATAATGCATATGTTCTTTGTCCTTCCATGTTCTTTCATCTCATATCCTCTGACAAAAAGGATGAGGCCACTTCATCAAACTTCAAGGAAGTTGCATTACTACCTATGTGTTGGGTGCAGGTCATTTTTGAGGGAAAATCACGATGTGGGAGGCATATGCACATGCAGGAGAAGCAACATGTGTAAGGCAGACGCGCATGCAGGAAAAGAAACACATGAAAAACAAACACGCATGTAGAAGAGGAAAGCATGGGAAGCATGCATGAAAGAATACCTAGCCATGATAGGGTTAGGTTTTTGGTAAGAGAATGTAATGGACGGTAAGATGAAAATATGTATAAGTAGGTACCTAGGAGGTCTAGGTAGGTGGTTGCAGATTGTTGTATTCAAGAGGGTTTTGGGAGGTTTGTTGTTATTCGGTTTTTGGGTTGGTCGGTGTTACTATGATGTAAACAAACAGAATGACTGTAAAAATAGATCACTCTTGTAATTTTTTAAGCTACGAAGAGGGAATAAGTGATATGTTGAGGGTTTGACCAGAAGCTGAGGATCTTGGTGTGATCTAGTCTGCCTCATTGTAGATCTTTACTTGTTCTAATGGAGAATTTTAATGCGTGAGGTGCTATAGTTTTGGAAATAGAATAATAAAAGAGCATAGCAACCAAATATTTGTGGACGTAGCCTAGGAACGGTGAACCATCATAGATCTTGTGTTATGTGATTGAATGTTATGTATCTCTTCTTTTGTTAATGATTAGATGTTAAACAAATGTGTGAATGACTAGATAGCTCTGTTACTTTACATGCCTGAGAAAGAATGACAGGGTATTCCATATAAGTTGAATGTTAAAGTAATAAATGAAGACTACAGATTTTAATCGCAGATCCCCACTCATTTCCTAGGATGAAATCACCTGAGAATTGTAGCCATCCATAAGAACTATCTTGGGTGAGACTGCACAATGCATCCTGTGTGTTGTGTTGCCTTCTCATTTACCAGGAGGGTCGATAGTTTTAGGGGGGTTTTGTTGGAAACCAATTGGACCTGAACCTGGGTTAGCCCAAGAAGGGTAGCAGGAGTAAACTATAAACCAACAAATAGTTTTGTTTCTGTCACATACCCACTACGGCATAATAAATTTTCTGCTTTTCCTCAAGGGATAGAATCCCCGAATTCCTACAAGGGCCTAGCACAGGCTAGCTCTCCCCTTATCCACCTCCATGTGATTGTTGGTTATGACCATAGGCCAAGCCAAGAGGCACCTTTCGCATTTCTCAAGTCAACGATGCAAGAAAGTCAAGTATTTCGACTCTTCAAACCCCAAAATGCCGAGATGCCGAACCCCGAAAGGGCTGGCGAGTGATAAGCTCCCCACTTGGTTCTTTTCCACGTGACCCTGTTCCATGACCATGCGCTAAATCGACAAAGAACTTACCGGCTTTTCGCGATTCAGGGAATTGCGATGCAATGTATCTTCCTCTCCCTTTCAAATCCCTGAAAATCTGAAATATCTCTGCTGAGGAATCAACAGTCCATGTCCCTCTTGAACCAATGGCTACGATCCAGCTGGATAAATGGCCCACATCCTTTCAGAGTTTCGGAATTCACGACTTCACGAATCTGTTACAAACAATACTTATCCACAATTTCACCCAGTCGCTCCAACAGTACGTCGCGTTTCGCGACTTCGGGAGTTTCAATGAAAAGCGCCCCAGTTCCTTATCCTCAGAACCTTCGAAATCCCAAACCTTGATATACTGAAACCTATCCCTGTTCCATGACCTGACACTACTCCTCCAAACGTTTTTGGGATTTCAAATTTTGGGACTTCGCAAATCTTGTTGCTCCAATTCCTTGTCCTCTCGTACTCCTGATATCCGAAGTACCGAAATACCGAATCCTGAAATTCCATTCCTCCTTCTCCTGAGCGAGATCAATGTCTCAAAGTCTCCCCTGATCCAACGACTCAAATTCCTTTGCGGTTTTATGGGTCATGATTTCAGAACCCTTACCTCTTGTTTTCTCGGTAACTGAATTACAGAAATCTCCTTTCGGGGATTTCCCTAAAACCTCCACCACGTGCACCTTTCAGGACTTTGGGATTTGCGATTTCGCGTATCCTCCATGACGAAACTCTTGTTCCTTCAACCTTCCAATATCCAAAACCCCGATGAGTTCGGATATTTGCCACATGTCCTCTGAAATGGACGATCTCGATGCTTTCATTGTTTCACGTACCGGGAGTTTGAAAATCTTGGTACCCAGACCACAGCCTCCTCTACATCCTGAACTTTGAATAGCCAAAATACCAAAATCCGATGGCTCCACTCCTGTATCGGGATTTCACGAACCAAGATTTTGCGATGCAACAACTCCACGATTTTAGTCCTTCAACCTTTCGGTATCCGAAACCCCTATGAGTTTGGATATCTACCACGTGTCCTCTAAAATGGACAGTCCTGATCTTTTCAATACTTTGATGAGTCCTCAGCTTTGTGTATGCGAGGCTTAAACCTCGTGCATCTTCTCCTAGATTCGATGGCTATCGACTATCCATGCGAGATCTGACGGTAGCTATAGCTCCTCCCTGAGATCACGCTTTCTTCCTTTTTCCTTGGAAGATTTCAAAGTCTCAAAGGTATCGGCCTTCAATCGTCTACTGTAAGCTAGCCATTGGGTCTCGTCAACACTTACAAAACGTGTTGTCTCTCCTGATATTTCTCAGCTATGAAGGAATTAATACCTTTGCACTCTTTCTCCTGGGCTTGACTCTTAGAAGAGTCTTTCGCGCATCCCTGACACTCATTCATCAAGTCTAGGACTTGAGTGAGTCTCGGACTCTACTTTCCTCGTAGGGAGCCTATGCATAACTACACTACCTCTTATGATCTTAACAGAATTCGTCCTCCAATGGACTCTGGACGACTAGGAAGGTTGGCATGTGTACATGAGACTATGCCTAAGGTTGACGAACTCACAGTTCGTGGCTCTATCCCAAGCCGCCACAGGACACAAACATTTACGAGTACCAATCATGTCCTATCCATATAATCTCTTACTGGCCTAATCATACAGTCAAGAAGTAAGGAAAGAGACACAGTATATCCATTCTGAAATCAAGCACAATTCTTGAAGCATACACAGTATAACCAAAAATTCATGCCTAGTTACAACTAAATTACACAGAGTAAGGAAATGCTTATCTATTACAAGTTGTTGCCAACCAACTGATTGTGGGTGTTCGTCCTTCCAGCTGAACATAGGCATAGAGGCGTTCATTCTTATCACTCTGGCCACCTCCGTTCCAAGCCATGATATCACCAGGGAATTCTCACAGTTCTTGAGGGTTCTCTCTCTGTTTCAGTTTCTGTTCGGGTCCTATTTTCCACAACTCGGAGCTTTCTCACTCAGTTGTTTCCTCGACGAGTTTTCTCAGATGCTCTTCAGCATCAAGCTCATGGTCTTCTATTCGTGATTCCTTGGAGAGCTTCGCACTTCTCCCTTGTGAGCTTTCGCCCTCCTGGTGTCTCTCTTCTCTCGTGTGTGTGTCCCTCTTACTTGGGAAGGTTTTTGCCGACATATCTGGTTCCTTCTATCAGAAGGAAGCTCAGGTCTGCAAGTCCCTATGGTAGATCGGACTAACAACCCACGTTTCCATTCATGGGGTGGTTGGCGATTCAACCACCGATCCTTTGTTCATTGACTGATTTTCTTTCCTTGGGATTTGAAGGAGGCTTGTCATCCTTATCAAGGGAGATTTGTTATTTTATACATGAACCCTCTCTTATACTTTTCACATTCTTCCTCTAGTGATATCATGGCCAGTACTTTCAAGGCTTCACCCCCACTGTTAGTTATTGGCATCTCAAACAATAATACATTTACATTTTCCTCATGCATTAGCATGGTAATTCTTATTCTATGATTAATTACAAATTGGGGGAAACAAGGTGTTACAATTTCCGGTTGGAACATAAAGGGATTGAATGAATGAGATATGTTGAAGAATCATGAAGATCTATTGACACAATGTTAAAGGAATGAGAATATTAAATGGGATGTTGAGACCTTGGAACCCAACAAAGGAATAGATCAAGAGCTGGTTAAAAACAAAGGAGTTGGAATTTGTGCAGAAAGATAATAGAAACCCAAATTTAACACAGTGCAAATATTTGGACAAGTACGTTTTCAACGACTTGCATGAAGTATTTTTCTGTGATTTCCCATATGTGTTGCAGGAGTAGATATTGAGGTTGAAATATAACCACCCTCCAAATCAGAACATACAACTAGAATGGAATCATGTGGAGATCACGCAGTTACAACAAGTTGATAATAAATTTATGTGCAGAGTAGATTTATAGTTAGACAACATTGTTGCAAGATTTATCACAAAATTTCTAGTAGATACTGCGAATTCTTACAATGCAATAGAGAAAGAGTTCATGAAGGGACCTTGAGGTAGGTATATCATATCGATGTATACTTCCATCAAGATGTTATTGTATAACAAAAGGTTAATAAAAATGGCCTCAGACCACTAAACATCCCTGCGTGCATTGGTGAAGGCGGGAAGCACTGACAAGAGACAAAAAAATGGAGGAAGATATGGATAAAGGAAAGAAGGAGGAGGCATTGGATCCAATCACGATGGAGGAAGACTAGATCAATAAGATCATGGAAACAACTAGAATAACGCACAATGGAGTACCCTACCAATATAAGATGAACAACAAAAGTAGATCCATAGTTGCGAGGAAAGGCTTGGAAAGTGATGAAGAAGAGGTAGATGATATTTGTGCTATGGAGAAGATTGAGGAAATATTATGTGTGACCTATGAAAAGAATACAAGAGGTCAATGAGTAGAAACCGGAGGCAAAATTCCTATCCATACTTGTGTCAGTGTGGAACCCATAAACCCATGTGCGAATAATACACCAGAAAGAGCACCACCATTTAGGCAACCGAATTTCAATGGAAGAAATGCAACAAGATGTACATCTACACAGGTGTTACACATTATTTTCTTCATCCCTATGATCGTTAATGATGTAAACCTATCTATTGCCTTTAGAGGGGTCACAGTGGCCTGAGTTCCTGAAGAGAGAAGGAAGAAGAACTTTTCCTGAGAAAAGAAGTTGTTTTTTCCTATGTAAAAACCTTATAAAAAGGAATGTTCGCAGGTTGCTATATAGGCAGGGTGCGAGAATGACCAATTCTCGTAGGTTGCACTATAGCCAGGGTGCGAGCAGTTCGCAGGTTACTATATAGCTAGGGTGCGAACATTCCAGCATGTGGTAAAAACGTACGGTTTCTCGAATTTTCTAGAAGGAGAAGCTTCTATCGTGAGGTGGCATCCGAATGGTTTGGATCTTACTCGCTTTCATGATTTAGTGGGATCATCCTAACCTCCTCACCTTATCTTCTCCATCTTATAAAAGGAGAAGATTTCTCATGGAGAAAGTTAGCTTTTGGTTGGCTTGGAATTATTAGCTTGGTTGGAGTGGCTTTGAGATTTGCTTTGTCAAGACAGATTGTGAGTAGCTATCAGATCTATGGTCTCAGAATCTTTGGAGAAAGAAGTGTGTGGGGAACGAAGGACAGTTGGAAGGGACCTTACGACATCAAGGCAACGGTTGTAATCTCTCTTTCACATTTAATATGATACAGTAATATGATTCTTTCCTATAAAGCTTGTTGTGTTTTATTGTATGATTCCTTGATCACATACATAGGTTTATATTGAGTTTATGCTATCGCTATCACTGTGGTTGGTTTGTGTTATTTTGATCTTGATGGAACAAGAGCACCAGAGCGAAGCGGGAGCAACAAAGACTATAGGAAGCGATCATAAGGTATGTCCATGATTCTTGCCTCTTAGCAAATTCAATATTTAAAACTTAAGGAAAGCGTCCTATTATGTCCTGTTTTGTTGTAGATACCAGGTGGATCTAGGGAGATCGGTTTCTGTCCGCACTCACAGATTTATCCTAAAACAAAATTGGCGACTCCACTAGGAAACAGATTGTTTCCTAGTTAGTCTAGTATCCCTTGCTTTGATTTCGTGTTTTCTGGTCTTTGAGTCTGTGGGAGATCCATCAAGACTCTCTAGATTTGAAAGTTCACTCGAAATTTTGGTCCTTTTTCCAAATTTTGTGTTTACAGACATTCTCGCACTGTACCCTTTAGTGGCATGCGAGAATCATTGATGTTCGCACCCTACTGTTCAGTTAAGTGTGAACTTCTCGCACCCTACCTATGTCTAGACTGCGAGAATACATAATTCCCGCACTGTACTCTATTGCTAGGCTGCGAACTTGTTTGTTAAAATTTTTGGATTGGGTCTTGTCATTTTTTGATGCCCAGTTTTGCTTTGAACAGTTGGATTGAACTTTTGGAGCCTATATTGATCTGTTTACAGTCTGCTTGACATTCTTTGAGTTGCTTTTAGCCACTTTTTCTTTGTTTGGTTTTGAAGGATTAGTCTCTTTCTTTGAGTGTCTTTCAATTACAAGGCATGTGTTTTCTTTAGAATTGTTTAGGGAAAGATCATTTTTTTTCTGAATAGTTCGCTTTAAAAGAAAACTTTTAGTTTGGGTTTCGTTGTTTTAAGAAAGTTCATTATTGCTTTTAGTGAAATTTTTGAAACGAAAATATTTAATTTCTTTCTTTACATTAGATTGGGGGCATCCTTGCATTTTAAGTAGCGAAATTGCATGATTGATATTGATGAGTGAGAAAAAATTTTGGGACATTGTGCATATGGGAATGATAAATGTTTTCTCCTTCTCGTAGCATAGATTTCATTGAAATGAAAAGATTGCTTCTTCATATATTTGCATAATTTTCGAGTCGGTCAAAACACCATATTGTCCACGCCATCTTCCTTTTGAGTAACAACAACCATAAAATAAAGCGCTTATAAAAATTGATTAGACATTTTTATCTTTTCTGGTAGCAAACCTACATTAGATTAGTTGTAGGGCTTTGGAATAGGTGTGAAAGATAACTTTCCAAAGCTGCAAACAAACATAGAATATTGAGTTAGGGGGTCCTGCAACATATCGTCCTGGGAAGCCCTTCTAACACAAGGGTCAAGCACTAGGTCACATTGGTGTTGGCAGAGTTACTCACCCTGCTTTGTTGACATCAGTGTAGAGATTGCACGTATTATGAGGATCACTCAGAGGTATACCCACAATTATGAGTGGAAGCCTTTGAGTTGATTTTGGGCTAGATACCCTGCCCTTGCATGTGGATCGGACTGAAGACTGTTCCCCCAGGATTTATTGTTGTTGGTGGTAAACTTAGTGGCCTATCTCTCTAAGTTCTTTACATGAGGTGACTGTGGAGGGGCAAGTCTTCACGGTACCTAGAATCGACGTTGGCCAAACTCACTCGGGATCCTTGGAGGGTATACCCACGATTATGTGTGGGAGCTTGCACCAGGGTGTAAGTCCGTTAAGCAGGTCGTCAACATAACTTTTCCACCTGCTCTATCTCAGCCCCTTCTTACTTTGTTCCCGCGATGTTGGATTTCATCACCAACTAGTGAGTTCATTGTGAGAAGGTTTTGCTTGTTTGCTTGCTTCCTAGATTTTTAGTGTGTGCTGTTTGTTTTCCCTAGTGGACTCTAGATTGGATTTTTGTTTTTTATGGCGTCAGTTCCAGAAATGACCAATGAAGGAACCTATACTCCAGGGGAACCTTTTGTTTTTCCTTCTTACGGAAACATTGGTCCTCCTCACATCACTACTTTGAGCCTTCCAGGCCTCACAATTGGATTACCGGTATGGTTGTTTTCCACTCAGGTAATCCCGAATGCAGTAATTTCTTCAGTCGTAAGCACTTCCCCCCAAGAGCATCAACCTCATGTTGATCCTTCACCTTCTTCACCAATAAGGTCTTCTTCACCTTCTTTGCTTGCAATGTCGCCTTCCATTTCATCTTCTTCATCGGGTGAAAGTCCTTAAGCTAGTAACCCAGTGAATAAGAAGAAGAAGAAACGGAAGAATAAGAAGAAGAAAGATAAACAAGGGTCAAAACCTCCAACCACTATCAAACATGTTGGAAAACAACCAGTTACTATTAATCGTGCTAGGAGTGTTGATGATGTTAAGATCACCCAAATACCTCGTAAGCCCAAGTACCCTTGCAGGCTTTGTAAGGGTAGCCATCTTCTTAAGGATTGCCCTGGTCTATCCAAGGTTGTATAAGCATGGTCTACACATCCTCGCCAACCCACGTCATTAGCTTCTGAACAAAATGTTGATGACTTCCCGTCGACTAGTCATGATACGGTTGGGAAGAAGAAAAGTAGAGTCAAATTCCCATGTCTGTTATGCAAAGGCAGTCATCTCACTCACCTTTTCCCTTGTATGGATGAAACCTCGAAATTCCTGGAAGACATGACTTTTTCACAGCCTCAACTTCCAGCTGCTTATCGCAAGCTTTCTCTTACCCCACCTGTAGTTGATGGAATGATCACTTCGGTCCCTTCACTGGTCAATCCGGTTGATCATGTTGTCAATCTGGTCACATCCTTAGTTGAACCAGTTGACAAAGTGGTTGATCCGATACCATCCTCGGTCAATCCCACTCTCCCCTCAGAGAGTGAAACCCAAGCGGTCGATCCGTTTACACCTGTCGACCCCATTCTCCCCTTGGAGAATGAAACCCAAGTGGTCGATCTGATCTCTCCATCGGTCGATCCTACTCCCCCGCTAGAGAGTAAACCCGATACTGCCCAGGTTTTTCTCGTTGATACAGAATCTCCCATGCTGAGAGGTGTTCCTCCTTCTCCCGTAGGACCCCCTCCAAGTAATGAAGCCATCCATTTTGATTGGGGTGTGCTAACTGGACCTTGTCTTCCCTCTTACATTCCTTTCCAGATTACAGTACAGGTTTGTGGTCGGGACATTACCAAAAAGATGATAGATGAAGGTTCGTCTGTTAGTATTTTGTCCTCTATTGCTTGGAAAGCATTGGGTTGTCCTTCACTTGCACCGATTATGCAGAATCTGTTAGCTTTTAACAGAAGAACTAGTCAACCTTTAGGGATCCTTCCTCAGTTTCCTATAACTCTGGGAGGGAAAATTGTCTTCATTGACTTCATGGTAGTCCAAGACCCCTTGGATTTCTCTTTACTCCTTGAGCGAGATTATGTCTATGCCATGAAAGCTATTGTCTCTACCTTTTTTCGTGTGATATCTTTCCCTCACGATGGACGAGTTGTGATCGTTGATCAACTTTCATTTGTAGACCCCACCTGGATTGCCTCCCTAAATGGTTCTTGTATGCAGACAGTATCGCCCCCGCCATAGGTCAATTATGTGGCGTTGTCACCCATGACTTCAAATTCCGATGACTTAGATCCAGTAGTTGACATGGTGATCTCTTCGATAGGGTTGTTAGAGCATGATCTCTTTCCTCCTATCGACATGGTGTCCTTCCAGAGTGTGTTTCTTCTGTCAAATGAAGACCTTTTGGAAGCCATGACTGAGTTTTGTCCCTTGACATGGTGTCATTCTAGAGCATTGTCCTCTTGGAATCCATGATCAAGAAGAGAGGTTTCGAGGATAGTTTTTGCGTCTCTGAGGCAACCTCATTAAAAAATGAAACAGAGGTCTTTGAGCATAGTTTTCTAATTTCAAGCTCCTTAAAAAATGAAACCATTTATGAGGATAGTTTTTTTTGTCTCTGTGGCAACCTCGTTAAAAAATGAAACAGAGGTTATGAGCATGATTTTCTAATTTCAAGCTCGTTAAAAAATGAAATAGTTTTCCCCCTCTCTGTTTGAGTCAAGTCCTTCATCTAGTGTTTGAAGCTTCATTTCATTCTCCTTTGCGGTTGGATGAAACGAAGCTTGGGGGGAATTTGCCTCAGCCTCTAGACTTCATGCTGAAGTAGAGCCACTAGTTTCTTAAGCTGGGGGCTAAGTACCAACCATGGGTTGGGAAGTTCAAGCATAGTTTTCTATGGTTCAAGCTTGTGTAAAAATGAAACCACTTACCTCAAGCATAGTTTCCTCTAGTTCAAGCTTGCATAAAAATGAAACTAGGTCCAGGCATAGTTTTGTTTAGTTTTTAAGCTTGTGTAAAAATGAAATCTATCCCAAGCATAGTTTTGCTTTGTTTTAAAGCTTGTGTAAAAATGAAAACAATCCTGAGCTTAGTCTTTGTCCGTTTTCGTGCTCGAAAATACATGAGAATGCGATTGAGCATACTTTTATCACTTTTTCGGGCTCAACAAGGTTATACGAAAAAGGAACCCCCCTGGAGTCTCCTTTAAACCCTTTTCAGACTCTCTAAATATGAAAAGATTGTCGAGTGACCTTGCTTCCTTTCACACTCGTTAAACGGTCAGAAAGGGCGTCTTTCGAGCGATAGTTTAACCCTTTTTCGGTCTCGTTGGATTATTGTACGAAAAAAGAACTGAGAGAGTTCTCCTTTAAGTTTTTTTCCAAACTCTATAATCTTGAAAAACCTTTGAGTTTTCTTTCTTTGGACTCATAAAACAAACATTGAAAGGCCCATATGGGACATGAGTTCTCTTTAAGTGTTTTTTAGACTCTCAAAACATGAAAAACCCTCGAGTTTTCTATCTCTGGACTCGTTAAACAAACATTGATAGACTCATGATGGGACTGAACCACTCCTTCCTAAGGTTCGTTAAACATAATCTGAGGGACTCGTCCGAAGGATGAGCTTAAATTTACAAGCATATGTTATCCTCCTCAAGCTTGTGTAAAAATAAAGAGGTACTTGCCAGAAATGGTGGGGGAAAAATTGGGAAAGAAATGTATCTAAACCTGTATTCTGTGGAAGAGTCGCTTTTGAACATGACACCCTTTCACTCGCCTTGTGTCTAGATTGGAAAATCCTCTTGTCTCCTGATCATAATCCTATAAGATTACAAATTGTTCTGTGATCCTTGTTGTTGAGTCAACATTTCCAAGACAATTGTCGTGTTGTCAATATGTTCAAAAAGATGTTCAACCCGAAAAACCTTCTATTGCATCGGCCATTTCTGCAGTTTTAAAGCCTTCTATTGCGTCGGCCATCCCTGAGTCAGTCCTGAATCACTTGTTACTCTGATATACATCAAATCTTGTTACTTGTTTCGTGTCATTGATGTGGGATACATTAAGGCCCTCCTATGACGAGTCTTTTCCTATCGACTTCAACTCATTATCCAGGAATTAGACTTAGAAACTAATTGGTACCTTGTAACCTGCATGCCTCAATGGTAGGTTTCCTTGCTTCGACAGTGGGTTTTCAATATTGACCCCTGATCGGGAGATTCCGCCGAGTGTTCGACTTCGGCTCATTTATTCACATTCGTTGGATTGTACTAGTGTACCTTGGGATTCATTGACATTAGTGGTGATTTCCCTCGCACTTGTTAACGGTATACACTAATTATCGGTAATCAAGTGGTTTCTATCATGTTCGACTTCAACACATGTATTCACATCGTTAGATTCATACTATAGAGTGGCGGAGATGAAGACCCTGGATGTTTTCTGATAGATCTAGGTTGCGTTGGAGTATATTTAGTGTACTGTTGCATAGATCCACATTGTATGTCTGGTGGCTATGTTCAAATTTGAGTCTTTAACACATAGATCCATAGTGTATTTTTGGTGGCTATGTTCAGATTTGAGTCATTGGCATGGATCCACAGTGTATGTTTGGTGGCCATGACCTATCTTACTTGACATGGATCTTTGCATGTTGGCATTTATGCTTTGAGTCATTTGTATTCTGAGTATGGGAATGCCTACCTTAGTGATGATATATTATTGTACTGTATTTCCTTGTTTGTTGGCAGGTTTCCGACCGATTGTTCCTTGTTCCCTACACACACTCGACAAAGTATTTCAGCTATCACTCTGT
>ML786355.1:308778-320959 GCA_009831015.1 Picea engelmannii | reverse complement strand
CACACTCGACAAAGTATTTCAGCTATCACTCTGTTCTAACTTCATACTTTGGGGGGCTCTCTGTTACACATTATTTTCGTCATCCCTATGATCTTTAATGATGTAAACCTATATATTGCCTTTAGAGTGGTCACAGTGGCCTGAGTTCCTGAAGAGAGAAGGAAGAAGAACTTTTCCTGAGAAAAGAAGTTGCTTTTTCCTATGTAAAAACCTTATAAAAGGGAATGTTCGCAGGTTGCTATATAGGCAGGGTGCGAGAATGACCAATTCTCGCAGGTTGCACTATAGCCAGGGTGTGAACAGTTCACAGGTTGCTATATAGCTAGGGTGCGAACATTCCAGCACGTGGGAAAAACGTACGGTTTATCGAATTTTCTAGAAGGAGAAGCTTCTATGGTGAGGTGGCATCCAAATGGTTTGGATCTTACTCGCTTTCATGATTTAGTGGGATCATCCTAACCTCCTCACCTTATCTTCTCCAGATTATAAAAGGAGAGGAGTTCTCATGGAGAAAGTTAGCTTTTGGTTGGCTTGGAATTATTAGCTTGGTTGGAGTGGCTTTGAGATTTGCTTTGTCAAGACAGATTGTGAGTAGCTATCAGATCTATGGTCTCAGAATATTTGGAGCAAGAAGTGTGTCGGGAACGAAGGACATTTGGAAGGGACCTTACGACATCAAGGCAACGGTTGTAATCTCTCTTTCACATTTAATATGATACAGTAATATGATTCTTTCCTATAAAGCTTGTTCTGTTTTATTGTATGATTCCTTGATCACATACATAGGTTTATATTGAGTTTATTCTATCGCTATCATTGTGGTTGGTTTGTGTTATTTTGATCTTGATGGCACAAGAGCACCGGAGCGTAGCGGGAGCAACAAAGACTATAGGAAGCGATCATAAGGTATGTCCATGATTCTTGCCTCTTAGCAAATTCAATATTTAAAACTTAAGGAAAGCGTCCTATTATGTCATGTTTTGTTCTAGATACCAGGTGGATCTAGGGAGATTGGTTTATGTCCGCACTCACAGATTTATCCTAAAACAACAGGGAGAAAAAACTGGGGGAGCTAGTTCATGAAGCATTAGTCAAGGATCTACACCATGTAGAGGTATTAGTTCAACATTCAGGATGGAATGACATGATCACACTATCAGGTTACCAAAATTCAAGGGAGAGGCATCAAAGGACCAAAATGATTGGGGATATCAAGAAGTTGTTGATAAATGAATTCTAGAAGCCTAGATTAGAGGATCAGTACATGAATGAGATGATATAGATCAGAAAGAAACTAGGAGAATTTGTCTAGGAGATAGACCAGAGATTCAAACGATTGAAGGGAAAGCTAAAGTATTTCATGACAGATATGCAACATAAGAATCTTTTTTTGAATTCACTACTACCACACCTGAAATACCCTTTGAGACAATAGAAGTTTCAAACCCAGGTAGAGGCTTTGCAGGAAGCCTTGCAACTAGAAGAGAACCAGTAATAGAGGAGCTCAAGGAAGACCTAAAGAATCTAACATTTCAATTAAACCATAACAAGAGTAAGGAAAAAAGATAATTTGTTTGGTGTACACATGTAGGACATAAGGACACCACAAGAAAGAATTCCCAACATTTGTGCAATACATGGAAATGGGATTGCCAAACCCTTTTCCACCAGGAGGACTATGGTGTGAGATATGTTGATCCGGAATATATTTGCATAATGAAATGAATACATATTATTATCAAAATATTCTTAACACAGAATAACAGATATACAGTAAAAGTGGTTTCTATTCAATAAGGAAATAAGCTGAAACAGTAAAATGCAGCAGAAACAAGCTTGCTAGAATAGTGGCGACTTATTGATGAGAAGATGTGTAACGGTTGCGCTCATTCGCAAGAATATGATTACAATGAGGCTCTGAATTCCTTTTTACAATAAACATGAATGTAAAAAACCCTAGACATCCAAAAAAATTAACCCTAGGAGATGAAGCACCAAAAGTCATGTGGGCCCCGATTAGGTAAGTTAGTACATCAACTTCCTGGGGTCGTAACTTTTGCATATGATCTATGTTTTAGGCACACGATATCCCTTTGGAAATGTATATCCAAGGAGTACACATTTTTTTGTTATCTATCAAAGGTCATTATAACTATGGTGAGCCCTAAAAAATGTTTTTTAGGGCCTCAAAATGGCCCCGCAAGTCAGGGACCTGAAAACTAGGGAAAAAACTGCCAAACTGGAAAACTACCAAAATGAGCCAGTTGGAATAGGTGGGAGGCCACTGAAATCCATCTAGATCATCTATAAGACATAGGGGCATGATCCATATCATTGTCCAATGATGCAGAAATAACAGACAGTGCCTAAGAGTTCATATTGCAACTTTTGCAAGTCAGTAGGCCATGTTGACAAATATTGCAGGATGATGAAGCTGATGAGGGAAAGAACATCAGAAAACTATATGGTGCAGGTAGAGATGATGAAAGGGAAACATGCACCACATTTTAACGAAGTACCGTCCCCATATAACATTGTGCCACAACAATATAACATTGTGCAACTGCAGTACAATACCACACAACCTTAGTATAACCCTATGCAGTATAACTAGGTGCCACAATACAACACACCGTGAGGAGATCGAGATGGCTACAATTAGAATGAGAAAGGTTTGTAGAACCCACTTGTTTAGACCTGGAGGAAATTAACTAGTTATACAGGACCACCGCATGAGAAGAAGATTATGTGAATACAACTGTAGATGGGGTACTCAATTGGAGAAGTATCATGTCATGCATGTTAGAATCAAATACAAGGTTGGAGAATTGGCATCATAGATTACCTAAAGTCTCCAGAAGAAGATATGCAAGAATATACCGCGAAGTAATATGGGAAGGTACAAAGATACGATAACCTCCCAATTTTCATGGGGTGAATGACTTAGAATAATTCATAACAAGATACGAAGATAAAGTGTTAAAAAATCATAGGCTCTTAGCTATGCATATAACATTCAAGGAAACATGTGGAAGATGGTGGGGTGCACACAAAGAGACAGTCAAGGACTGGTACCAATGTAAGTGATTACTGCGCATCAGATTTGGCATAGAACAGGGAGGCAACCAAATCTAGAGATATGATGGACTGTGGACACTGGTCGAACACTTGGAGAAGTGCATAACACTATGGATAATGACACCACTAGAAGAATGGTCTCATCACTTTATTCACACATTGGAAGGGATTTAAGAAAATTGGTATGTATACTAGGAATTGCGCAGAGGCACTATAGAATGGGCATCATTACAACATAATTTTTTAGTCACCTTCTCATTTGACATGAGAACCCCAACATATATTTAGAACTCAAACATATAAGAGGGGCAATATTCATTCAAGAACCAGAGGTTGAACTTATAACATAGTATCAATAACAGAACAAACAAACAGTGAAAGAAATATTGTCATGCTACCATGTGCAGGAAGAAGCACTAGATGAAGATGACCCCCACAACATTCAAATTACAAAAATTGAAGGATAAAGGGAGGTGGAAGGTTCATCTCTCAAATCATAAGTATTTACTATGCCAATCAAGGTGAAGAAAGTACATATTGGTACAAATGATAATCCCAAAATGGCCAGTATTAGGGATTACTGGGATGAACAAACAATAGAAAAAATAACAGAGTTGTTGCACGAGTACAATGACCTATTCCAAACAACCTTTACAGAGATGAAAGGTATAGTTGGAGAGCTAGGAGAGATGAATATACCTCTCAAACCTGAGGCTAGATCATTCAGACAACGACCATATTGACTAAACCTAATATATAAGAAAAAGGTAAAATAAGAAATTGACATAATAATGGAGTCTAGAATCATAGAACCTGTGGAGGAATCTGAATGGGTAAGCCCTATGGTATTTCAAGAGAAGAAGTAGGGAGGGATAAGGATCTGTGTTGATCTCAGTAAATTGAATGATGCTTGCCTACATAACCCTTTTCCTACCCCTTTCACAGATGAGTTATTAGAGAATGTAGGAGGCCATAAAACAACACATTCACAGATGGATTCTCAGGCTACCATCATATCAATATAGCCCCAGAAGACAGGTACAAGACCAGTTTTTCCACAAAATGGGGATCCTACTAGTACACAATCATTCCTTCTGGACTAAAGAATGCACCAATAATATTCTCAAGAGTAGTCATAGTTGCATTCAAAGAATTCATCCATCAGTTTTTAGAAGTATATATGGATGATTGGACAATATATAGTTTGTTGAAAGATCATGTAGAGGTGTTGGCCCTCGACCAAGTTTTGAGAGAACCTTGATCGTGCTTGACCATTTTTGGGACTTAGACAATCTGGTCAAAGACGGAGAGCCAAGGTGAAGCAGATATCATGGGATGTTGCCCATTTTGTGGGATTTTTGGGCTTTTAGGGTTTATGTAACACGTATGGGATGTCGGTCCATGGGTTCACCCATGTTTAGGCCCCTTTTGTAGTGTATAAATAAGTATATACGACTTAGAGCGAAGGTATTTGAAGGTGTTTCTTAGTGCATGATTGTATTAAGGCTTGCAGAGTTAAGTGCAAGCATTTTGTAAGTGTTTTGTGCACAGAATGTGAAAGGATTTGTGTCGTGACCTAACTTGGGGAAGGAGGATCTAGCTAGGTGCGTGCATATATCCTGTCATGTGCGGAGTTGGCTCTGTAGTTGGGTGCTTGTAAGTAGATTGAAAGAGACTAATAAAGAAGAGAAGAGTTTGTGGACGTAGCCCCACGCTGGGGTAAACCACATATATCCTGTGTTATTGTGTTTTGTGCAGTGTTATTCATGGTGTTTATGTATTCATGTGCTTAATCTTAATGCTTGATATATTGATTCATTAATGCTTAGTGTTTTATATATGAATGAATGTTAGATATTCTATAATTCTATGTGATAAATATTAGATGTGCAACCCCCCCTGCTTCTACCTTGGGTGAGACTTCATCTGCTTCGCAGGTGTTTCCGAAAGGGCCGGTAGATAGGGTTTTGTTGGTGTGTTGTTGAAGCGTTGAACCCTGGGTCTTCCCCTATGACAACAAGAGGTATTAGGGATGATGTTGGAAAGATGTAGGCAATGTTAGATATCATTAGATATCAAGAAATACATATTTGGGACACCTTTTGGGATGCTATTGGGCCATATAGTGTGAAAACAAGGTTTGCTAGTAGATCCAGCCAATATTGTTGTGATTGTCAATTTACTGCCACCAAAATTAGTATGTCAGTTGAGAGAAACATTGGGACACACAAGCTACTACAAGAAATTCATAAAAGGGTATGCACATATCACTTCGCTGATGGAGAAACTGTTGAGAAAAGATAGTAAATTCCAGTGGAATGAGGACTGTTAACGACGATTGGACACTCTAAAATAGAAAATGGTAACAATACCAATACTAGTATTCCCAAATTGGGAAAAGACATTTCATTTGCATATAGATGAATTAACGATATCACTTGGAGATATTTTGGCGTAGCCATGAGTGGGAGAGTTAAACCATCCTATACCATTTGCAAGAAAAAAATTGTTAGATTCATAGAAGAACTACAATACTACAGAAATAGAAGGATTATTAGTGGTATATGCACTGCAGAAGTTCATACAATATCTACTTGGGAAACACTTTAAAATTTTCATAGACCATTCTTCCCTCATATACCTAGTCAATAAGCCAGTGTTGGGGGGGAGAATTTGTAGATGTTTACTACTATTTCAGGAATTTGACTTTGAAGTGATAGTCAAATGAGGGAAGTTGAATGGAGGACCTGATGACTTGTCGAGGATCACTAATGGAGAGGAACCTATGAATTTAGAGGAAAAATTCCCTAATGCACAATTATTTTCAGTCCAAGTAGATGATGAATATTTTGCTGACATCATTCAATACTTGAGTATAGGGACCACGCCACAAGAATTCAACACTACGCAAAAGAAATATCTGGTAGTCAGAGCTCTAGACTATCAATTGATTACATGGCACTTATACAAGATGGGTGCAGACAACATCTTGAGAAGATGTGTACTAGAACATGAAAGGCCTAGGATTTTAGAAGAGGCCCATGAGGGAATAGATGGACGAAATTATGCAGGAAAAGATACTGTGCAGAAGGTATTGTGTGCATGGCTATGGTGGCCTACCATTCATAGAGATGAAAAGGACTATTTCCAAAGATGTGATGTATGTCATAGGATTGGAAAACCTAATAGATGGGATGAGATGCCCCTAAGACCACAAGTAACCTTGCAAGTATTAGAAAAATGGGCAATAAATTTTGTGGGATCAATTAATCCACCAGAAAAGAGGTCAGGAGCAAGGTATATCATTACTGTGATAAAGTACTTAACGAGATGGCCAAAAGCAACACCGGTAAAAGATTGCAGTACAAAGACAACATCACACTTCTTGTTTGAGAAAGTGATCACTAGATTTGGATGCCCAAGGATTTTGATGAGTGACCAAGGCACTCAATTAATCAATAGTACTATCAAGGATATGACTGAGGAGTTTGAAGTCTATTATGAAAATAGTACACCATATCACCCTTAAGCAAATGGAACAGTGGAAGCCTTTAATAATATTCTAGAGAATGCATTGGCAAAGATCTACAATGTCAACAGGGACGATTGGGACTTGAAGATACCATCAGTATTATGGGAATACAGGAATACATGCAAAAAGTTGATAGGGCACACACCATTCAAGTTGGTGTATGGACAAGAAGCAGTGATGCCATTAGAATTTTTGGTACCTATTCTGCATGTAGCAATAATCACTAACATGATAGAATGATGCACAATACAAGAAAAGTTAAGTGAGATGATGCTAATGGAAGAAGATAGGATTCTAGTGGGATTTCACCAAGAAGTACAGAAAGCAAGGGGAAAATCTTGGCATGATAAACATATTAAAAGGAAGAGTTTCAAGGAAGGAGACCTAGTCTTGGTGTATGATAGTAAATTTCTTCAGCACCCAGGAAAATTCAAAATGAATTCGTTGGGACCATATGAAGTGAAGATTGTCACATAGGGGGGAGTTGTACAATTGAAAGATTTAGGAGGTACATAACTCAAAGGAATGATCAATGGGAGTCGACTGAAGCTTTATAGTGACAATCGACCTCCTAGTACTTAGAAAGTACCACGCAGTAAAGAGATATGCTTATAGTGAAAAGAAATGAAAAAAAAGAAGAAGATCCATAAAAAGTAAAAAAGATAAAAATAAAAACAATTTAGTGCACATGGAAGGCCTTGAAAGAATGGAACGGGGCCGACGAAACAGGGCACTATAAGAACACCAAGGTTTGAAAACATGACGTGTAGAAGAGAATTTAATAGGTATAAAGGTATAGTGCACACGAAACACAACGGAAAGTGAAAAAGTGACAAGTATCAATGCGAAACAACTGTCACGTCCCCATCCCACTATAAAGTCGGAAAGAGGGGGCAAACTGACCCATTGTGTCATTTTCTAAGGAGAAAAATGTTGAGTCGAGCGAAAGAGTGATAAAGTGAAAATTTTCACCACCATCTACTGAGTTGAGACATTGTAGTTCATATTTAACCACCATGTCACCACTCAGGGTTGGAGCACCAAGAAGAACAAGATGAAGCACATGAAGTAGCACACAAGTACCACAAGGAGGAACCAACGAGATTACCACAGTGGTGGATGTGGAAAAAATCCACACACTGGAGTACAAGAAAACTACATTACATGTGGAGGAGGAGTAGGAACCTGCACATGAGCTCAAGAAGCTGGTAGAGGACGTCAAACAAATGAAATCCGATGCACCAGGTGAAAAGGGCCATAAGAAGCAGAATCAACCATGGATTCCATGCAGCAAGGCCTAGAGCCGAAACTAGAGCAAGAAACAAATCAAGAGGGTGGGACATCATCCCCACAAGGGAAAAATAAGTTGAGAAAAGAAAGCAGTACACAGGGTGTGAAACACACACAGGAAGATCCAAGTATAGTAATGTTGAAAATTCCCAATGAAGTGAAGACTGGGGATAACATGGTAGGCATATTCAATGACCTTAAATATTCCAAACATGATGTCTCTGATGCCACAAAGTTTCTAGACTTGGTAGCATAGATATACCTAGAGAGCAGAGGAGAGGGACCAGCAAGCGTGCCACTGTTGGAGCTTGCACAGTGGATCTTGGGATTGTAAAACACCAGCATCATGAAACTATTAGACATACCACACTTTAGACACAATAAAAAAATAAATGGATGTGTTAAACAATTGTTAGCGAGGGTGCACAGAGGCATATTATGGATGGATACACCAGTGTCGATCAATGTTGACGTCATCATAGAGATTATAGGGATATCCACAAATGGGGAGAAGCCAAAGAAATACCTAGAAGACAAGACTAAGGAAAAATCCATCTCATATGAAATCAAAGTGAAGTATGGTGTAGAGAGGGGGAATAGAAGTGTTAGGATCAATGACATCAATGATCCTATGACACAATTTTTGTGGTGGGAAATCCCCCTATGGACTAGCATTTAGGGTTGTATTATGCATGCAGATAAGACCGAAAGAATCCTACTTTCTACCATCGTCCCAGACCTAATCCCCGTTTCTTTTAAGAAAATACATGGTTAAACGAACATACCTTGTTCCAGACATTCGATGTTGATCCTTCTTCACATTTGATCGCTTGCTAGCAGCTATCCTCCCAAGGCTGACTTGCATACAAAAAAAGAAACAAACTCTACATGCATTTGTTCTATAGATTAATGGGTTAGAGATTCAAACATATATTCACTAAACTATGAAGAACTCATATAGTGGGACAGGAAAATCATTTATTTATTATTAACTTTAATGAATCAACTTACAATGTCGAGATCGACCACCGCTCCACGAACCTGATCCTAGGCTCCTCTTCAAATGTCCTCCAACTTCTTTGCTTTCTATCTCTCTTTGTACAAGGATGGCTAAAGGGTTGGGACAATGGGAATGTGCAATTGGGTAGAGTTTCTTTACTAATATTCTCCTCCTCCAAATAGGATTCCTAACCCTTCTTTTATAGGCTAGAAGAATCTAGGTATTGGGATGAACCCTCGGCCATGCATGGCTGGAAGATTCAGTTAACTCACCCAAAGTTGTGTGTTACATCGAAAAATTTCCCTTTTTCATGATTTTGTAGGTACACACGGGTTGTTTTAGGTCATCTAGCATGTACACACGTGCAGTAATGGAGTTGGGAGTGTGTGCCCTTATAAAAGAGGTTTTTTAAAGAGTTGTTCAACAGTGCTTTGTAAAAGAAGGGATCTGAGATGGCCTGATGCCAGGTAAGCATGTATGGTGCAAATTAGGGTTATAACAACGATTTACAACCAGATTGCTTGGCTGCAAATTAATGCACAAGTGCCAAAAAGAGGAAGTGCTCACATGAGTAGTAGCAGTTGCAGTGCAGTGCGCAAAGGGGAGCTCGATGAGTTGGGCCCCGTATCTACTCAACTCATTCCTTGATGATTGTAAGGATGCACAAGATTGAGGCTATGAGTTCCACTACTCATGGTTATTCATCCTCATTGCACTTATGGGGTGGTACAAACCTACATATACAATGTTCCTTCAAAGGAAAGGAAAATGTGGCGCAACATGCTACACGTCACTGTGAAGAACAACAGATCCCAAGGTAAATAAATTCAACAATGACATGTTCTCTCAATACTTAAAATAGATCCATAACAACCTGGTGAATACATTGAGGATCTCACCAGAAACTATCCAGGAGTATGGACAGATAGCAAATTTTTTGGCATCACATCACAACATGTGGCTACACGAAAAGAAGGACATAAAAAAGGAGTGGTTGTAGCTGAAGTATTGTGTGATGATACAGGACATCCACATGGAAGTCCAAGAGTGGCATGAGGAGTGAAAAGTTCCAAATATTCCAAGAGAAACACCAACAGTACAAGTCTAGACGCAGGGTAGCACAGTCCCCGCATAGCAGATAGACTGGAATGACAATCACTGGCAAAAGAAAACAACAATAGATATAGTGAGGGCAAGTAGCTCAATTCAGAAGAAAAATAAAACATAAAATAAGTCACAGTTGTTATCACTGAAATTTCGTCCTCAAATGGTTACAAGAATTCAACATCGCCAAACAGTTATGAGGTCGCTCATGGACCAAAATTACCCCAAAAGCATTTCCAAAGGGTCAAAAACTATACAACAAGTGACAAAATTAAAGTGTGCTATGACTACACAGGGCGCACATGCACATTCACGAAATAGAAATGCAGGAAAAGAGCACATGTGCCCGATGCGCGACTGTGGTCGCAAAAAGTCGCGCACATGTGAGAACGACGCATTTATGAGAGTGGTCGGCCTCCCACCCACTTCTGGTTTAGCTTCCAAGTTGATTTGACACTCAAATCTAGAATGGATCAGACTGGGTGGCTGGTCAAAGACCTAGAAATGCCCTAATTATCCCCTTTACACACTACAAGCTAGTTGCACAATACCTCAAAGAGGTGTTATAAAAAGGCCATGGATGCACTTCATTTTTCAAGGAATTTCAATAGAAAATTTATGTTGCTACTATTCTCTTGATGAATCATCTATTCTCACCAAGAGTATACTAGCACCATTGCATTGGGAAATCCATCTCACCCCTTGAGTGGATTAGCAAAGAACTCTTTCACCATTTTTATTTCAAAGTTGTAAGAAGATACTATTTGTGGGGGTCCAAGAGCCCTCCCTTGGAGGAAGAAGGGACTCATAGTCCTCTTTCTTCTTGGTTTTTTCTTTCACTAATATCAACCTTACCATTGGTTACATGGGTCTTATTGTTTCTTTTATCCTTATGTCCCTATGTTCATTAGTTTAGTTGTTATTTTATTTCTTAGTTTAATTCTTAGTTGTTATTTTATATTTCTTTCCCTAACCCTTTTCCTTACAGCTGTCCTACTTAGCAAACCCAACTAAGCTTGCAAGCACCTCTATTTTTCTCACTAAGGTGACGAAAGAGGCGCAACAGATTGACGACTCCACTGGGGAAAGGTATCAATTTCCTACCCCATTTGGGTTTTTCTAGCTCTTCTTTTGGTTTATTTAACTTGCAGGTGCATTAACAGGCCCAAGCCGACCTACTAAACATCCAATTCCAAGTTGAATTTAGAGAATTCCATCCGGAATTTTAATTCATGGCCGTGTGTCATATGTGCATGGGTTTTTTGGCCCACAGACGCGCATCGTGCGCACATGTGCCTAAGTCACAGTTATGTTCTGCGCACCTATGCTTATAAGCTCGTTTCGATCTGTGCACAGGCGCTCAGTGCGCCTCTGTCTCCAATGAAACCCGCACACTTGTGCAAAAAATACACATTGTAAGGTTTTTTGACATTTGGGGAAGGCCCTTAGCCTTCTTAAAAGTGATTTCATGCATGTTTTAAGATACACCACACTTAGTCCCCTCTTAATATAAAGGGATTAGTCAAAACACATATGCACTTAGGGGGTTTAAAACCATTATTTCCTCTTTTGCTTTCATTTTCGCCACATGGATGACTTGTTTTGACTAAAAATATAAGTTGGAAATCATTTGTAATCACATATAACTTGCATTGGGACTAGAAGTTGGATAAAAATCACTTAGTATGCTCTTCTCTCGTGCCTCCAAGCGACCTTGAGAATCAGAAAAATATTGTGGGACAATTTCATCTCCCTTAAAAATATTAAAACCTTTAGGAGAGGACAACAACTCCTCTTGGGACTCCTCTTAGTTTATTTTTTCAAACACATCTTAAGATTGTAACGGGCTCATACATGCCCACATGCTACAAAGATAGGATAGTGTTGAAATTTAATTTCTTAGATTAAATCACTAGGGAAGTTTAAAGGTTTTGTAACGGGCCCATACATGCCCACATGATCACAATCTAGGATAGTTTCAAAGCTTTTTTTAGATTACATCACAATAGGGAGTTAAAGGAATAGTAAAGGACTCACATGTCCACATGCTAGCTTCCTAGGGACTTTTGAATTACGCAAGGTTGTACCAAAGGCACTTAGTTAATTAGGTAATCAACACTTGTAAGGACCAAGCGAAGTCCACATGCAGCAAGGTGACACCTAATTCATTAAAACAT
>ML786355.1:295353-308728 GCA_009831015.1 Picea engelmannii | reverse complement strand
ACACAAAATTCACTTATCACTCACATAGTTTCTTCTTGAAACGTGGAGGTCAAAGTAAGTTTCCTCCAAAGGGATTCCGAAACACCCCACCCTTTTCTTGACGAAACTATCCACTCCCATTTAATTTCAACGAGGTTGGTTCATGCCCCCAACCGCTCAAAAAACCACATCTAATTTGTTTCTAAAAACTCACTAAGTTTTCCTCCACAGGAGGTGCCAAAAGAAATTTTTAGTCTAGGTAGGATTTCAGGGATAGGCATCCATATAACTCCCCGTTATCTGGTTCTCTCATTATCAAAACAATAGAAGTTGTCAAATAGGGAACTAAAAATCCTCCAAGTCAAGTGTTCCTAACACCATAAGGTAGGGAGATACCCGTGAAGGGTTGAAAGCTAAGGTCTCGTTGTTCTGTGCGGCCCCCCTTGAGGCACCCACCTCTTGGACGGGATCCAACCCATGACCCATTTCTTAGGCCAAAAATCTAAATGTCGCACTTTGACCGAGGTACCTAGTCACCAAATTTTAGGACATCTACCTAGGTGGCAATTGTGGGATGCAATTGCACCTTGATTGGATTTTTTGTGGCTATTGGGAAATATTGCCAACTCTTTCGGGATATGCCCCCTTTACCCCTCATTATAACTGATTATTTCATCCTTCACTTGTTTCTCTTCCGGTGACTTTAGACCCCACTATTGAGTACTATTGGAAGGTCTAATGCTATTTGAGAGGAAGGACGTTATGTCTTTTAGGACATGAGCATTTGTTTTCTTTGATTCCCCATGTGGACAGAACCCACTTATCCACATATATGTTTCTTTTTCAAAACACTTTATGTATGATGCACTTTTGATTACATTTTGATTTAGATATATATATTGTGTAAAGTTAAAAATTCACAATAAAGGCTCTTGTTTATTTTCTCTCATCACATTTTGCACACATCCACTCAGCTAGTCAGACATCATAGGGGACCCACAGAACCCTCGTCATTCCAAATGATTACTAAACCTCCATCCTAATTTAGGGGGAGTTCCTAGTCTTGCCAACTCATCGGCACTGCCTTCACACACTCCTGTGAGTGCCACTATCTTATGATCAACTTTACTTGGTTCCACATTACTTGGGTACACTTCCCAAGGTCCTCCATCCACTCACTCTCCTTTACATGGAAGCGGGGGACCAACTTCCTCTCAAGGGGGAAGTACCAACCCACCTAAGCCCCCTCAAAGGTCAGGTTCACAACACACTCACATTATGGCTGGAGCTAATCCTCCCCCACCACTACAGATGCCATATTTGGCCTCTCTTAACATACCATATCTAAGAAAACTCACAAATGATCCTATATTACATGACCCCACATGGCCTGCAATGCCTACCAAACTACCTTCAAACATCCCCAAATTTGAAGGAAAGGCAGGTGATGACCCTGACAACCATGTCATGAATTTGCACCTATGGTGCTCTTCCAACAACATTATGGATTATTCCATCAAACTATAATTATTTCAACACACACTCATTGGCCCATCAGCCAAATGGTATTTAGATGAAAAATTGGGGTCCCATGCGACTTTCGAGTCCTTGGCCAAAGAATTTTTGACCTTCTTCCAATTACCAATCCTCCATGACAATGGTCTTGAACTACTCTCTAATTTCAAACAAACCTCAGCTACACATATCGCTGATCACATTCACGAGTGGCGTAGATGATGTAGTTTGTGCAAAGCAGAAACCACCAAACAACAATGTCTTGACTGGTTTCTCAGATCACTTATCTCTCTCCTCGGTAAAGATGTAGCTTCCACCTTCCCTCAATCTGAAGAGGAAGCCATCAGTAAGGCTCAACAATATGACCTCATCTATTCACAATTAGGGTACTTATACATGGTACTTCCTGATCTCCCCAAACTCATGCCATTTGGTCAAGACAAACCCGGGATGTCTCACTCAGCAAACGGATTGATTGGTAATACCACACACCATAGTCCTCAACCCCAACCACCACCAATGTATGGCACACCTCAATATCCATCGACATATGGGGGAACCTCTTATTACCCCCCACCCCTTTATCAATAGCCATACCCTGTTTCTATTCGTCCGCCCATCTGTGGGCCACCGCCGACACACCCAATACACCCACCTATCTAGACAAGTTATGGTAGCCCCTCTACCTCAGCTTATACTTTAAGTACTAGTGAAAGAACCACACATTCCTATGTACCTTACGGATCACAAATCCCATAGAATCCTTACTTTTCATTTCCTAGTCCTCCACATCATGCGCCCCTTTGTCCCCCCTATGGGCGCCCCCATGTGCGGCCATCCAGATAAAATACACACACTTGTGCACACATATTTCTGGATCGCCTGCGCACTTGGGGGCCCCCACCCCTAAAACCCCCTATATGACCCTCCGTACAGCCCCTACCCAGAAATGGAAAACCTAATTCTATGCAGGACGATCAGAATACTAACCTAAAGCTCGCTAATCCTGAATCGGTTGCCTCACTCTCCCAAAATCTCAAAATCTCCTCTGAATACCTCTCGTCCAGTCACTTTGGAAGCAAGTACAAATGAGGTGGAAATGTGGGCCCTAAAACTATATATAGGTCTCTCTGCCAAACTTCCAATCACCATTCCAAGAGCTCTGGGTGTCCGTTCTTTGATCTGTCTTCAACCACGGGATCAACATCCCATCATCTACATCAAGACAGTCCCTAGGCCACTTTTTATCCTTATCCCCCAGGGCACCATTTTTTCATACCCCATCCAGGTACACATTCTCATATTCAAAATTATCAAATAAATGCTCGTATGTTCGATTCTCTTCAGATATTGTTCACGTCGAGTATTTGGTTTTCATGTATGCAGGTACTTGTTCATCATACATCAATGCAACCCTTTCAGGTATATAATCATCACTAGCATGTAATGATTCCCTTTGACTCTCAATTGCATCTCCAGTCACACCCTCTGACATTTGCCTCTAGGATCTCCATCTCCGGCTCTGCAGTACCAACACCTCCATTTGCATCTTAGGTACTGTCACCTGGTAGCAATCTCCCCCACATGAGTTGTCTCATTCATAGCACCCTTTTTGCACTTTGACACTCATGTTGTTTTTCAACCCTTTAGGGATGGGAGCCTCGATAGTCTTACATCATGTTGCGAATCAGCCGCATACTCCTTGTCCTCATTTTGCTAGCTTTCCCACTGGACTCCCAGATTATCTCTTCAAGGTTCTATTTTGACTGCACCACTGCAGTATCATGAACCCTCCATTTCATCCACAATCAGTTTGTCCCTTTGCAAATTTTCCTTCATTTCACCTAGCTCATACAGAAACCCACCCATGGGGCCCCCACCCTCCACCAGTTCTCCAAGCAAATTGTGCCCTATTCGGGCCAAATATATTACATTAGGGCACCCATTTCTATATTTGTACACTCATCCCAAATTATTCTTTATTTATTTGATACATTGTAAAAAGCCTTTATTTTCAACATTTACATTACTTTTTTGTTTTCACCTTTGGCGACCTTCTTCCCTTTTTGGAAAAACACAACCCATGTCACCCTTGGTTGGGGCACCCCTTATCATCTACCCTTGTTGACATCGTCCATATACTCCAAGTATCCCACAAGTCACTTACCTCTGCCCTTTGAGTTTATTCACTTTGTCCCGCCTCTAGCACAACTTATCCCACATCTTGTTATCCCCCTGACAGTCGACTTAGTTGCATGGTTGCAGCCACTTATCCTTCGCATATACCCCCAACCAAGAGAAATATTAAGTCTTCATACATATTGAATTCGACCATGTACCTCCTCCAGTTCCTAACCTCACCTAGTAGATTTCACGAAGCCCTTTTCTTCTGGGAGTCACATCCCCCTTTTGTCGACATCAGCACAGTTTTCCAGAAGGGTGACACTATCTTGACTCTCATTACCTTTCCAATGAGAGATCTAGGACGGCACAGGGAGAACCAAAATTGCTCCCTACTGTCGTTGACCCCTGTAACATTCGACTTCAACACTTTATCATGTTACGGTGGGTCTTACTTTGCAACTAATGCAATTATTTCTTATATTTGTCGAAGACCTCTGAACTGGGTTGGGCTATCAATGCCTACAGAATCTGTGATATTTCTTATAGATGTCACTGCCTACTGTTTAGAGTATGTTCCTCTACAAAATTTTCTTCTGCCTTTATCACGACTGCCCCCAAGGGCGCTGCAGTTGTCTACATCAACACATCATCCCTTTTTGAGTTACATGAAATGAGCATGGGGCATGCCCACCGCGTTTGTACACAATTTATTTTTTTTACACACCTTATGGAAGGTTGGGTTCTATAGGTTCCCTTCTCCCTCCAACAGGTAACTCTTGACAATCCCACTATCACTCTCTCTTATAATGACACTCTCAGTAGAAGAAACATTGATCGATTTCGGCTATACGTATCCTCCTAACCTCATCCATCAGGGGGCATCTATTATCACTGAAATTCCGTCCACAAAAGGTTACAAGAATTCAACATCACCAAATAGTTATGAGGTCACTCATGGACCAAAATTACCCCAAAATCATTTCCAAAGGGTCAAAAACTATACAACCAGTGACAAAATTAAAGTGCGCTATGACTACACAGGGAGCGCGCGCACATGCGCGAAACAAAAATGCACAAAAAACGCACATGTGCCCGATGAGTGACTGTGGTTGAAAAAAGCCACACACATGTGAGAATGACACATTTATGAGAGTGGTCGGCCTCCCACCCACTTCTGGTTTAGCTTCCAAGTTGATTTGACACTCAAATCTGGACTGGATTCGACTGGGTGGCTGGTCAAAGACCTAGAAATTCCCTAATTAGCCCCTTTACACACTACAAACTGGTTGCACAATACCTCAAAGAGGTGTTATAAAAAGGCCATGGATGCACTTCATTTTTCAAGGAATTTCAATAGAAAAGTTATGCTACTACTATTCTCTTGAGGAATCCTCTATTCTCACCAAGAGTATACTAGCCCCATTGCATTGGGCAATCCATCTCACCCCTTGAGTGGATTAGCAAAGAATTCTTTCACCATTTTTATTTCAAAGTTGTAAGAAGAGCTTATTTGTGGGGGTCCAAGAACCCTCCCTTGGAGGAAGAAGGGAATCATAGTCCTCTTTCTTCTTGGTGTTTTCTTTCACTAATATCAACCTTACCATTGGTGACATTGGTCATATTGTTTCTTTTATCCTTATGTCCTTATGTTCATTAGTTTAGTTGTTATTTTATTTCTTAGTTTAATTCTTAGTTGTTCTTTTATATTTCTTTCCCTAACCCTTTTCCTTATAACTGTCCTTCTTAGAAAACCCAACCAAGCTTGCAAGCACCTCTATTTTGCTCACTAAGGTGACAAAATAGGTGTAACAACAACATGGTCCTACACAGGGTCCACAGGCTACAAAGAAGGCACCGAGAGGACCGATAGGACAGGTGAGTGTAGAGGAAGTGAAAACAGAGGAACAATATGTAACCATGGATGAAGAAGTTGAGGAGGATATCGACATGGATACACATATTCTAGAAGCATATGAACAACTAGAGGCCCAAAGGAAGAGAATAATGGATCAAGAAAGTGGTTTCATGAAGAAATCAAAGGCCCACAATAAACAAATGGAAACATCACTTACAACAGATGACTTAGATCTAATAGCCACAACCGTAGAAGATCGACTGTCAGAAGTATGGGAAAATGAGGAAAACCATCAAGATTTGATTTTAGAATAGGTACAGGAGGTAAAAAATGCTTTAGAACAGTTGAGGATCAAGGCGGAGCAACAACAAAAGGAGAAATCAACGCCAGTAAGAGAAGGAGCACCTGTCAGGGAGATAGTAGAAATCACAGTGTAGGGAAGTGATAACTTTATTATAACAACAGATATGCTATTCATCCATGAGGAAACAATGCAGAAGCTCATGAAGGATGTCAAAACATTGGACTTAGCATTGCCCAAAATACCAATAAAGGTGTTGTATAAGTTACAGGTTAGCATCATGTAGGAGATTCAATCCAGAGAAAGGTTTGATGCGACGAATCTATAAATAGCGCAGGAAGAAAATATAGTACTAAAGGAAGCCATCAGCCAGGAAGGGCAGAAGAAAGAGATAGTGAAACAAAAATTGGATGATATGGAGACCCAAATAAAAAAAGTCTTTCAAGCCATATCATATGAAACAGTGTTGGAGGAAGCACCTTCAGAGGGGAAGATAACAAAGATAACACAAACTCTGCAACAATAAAAAGAGAAAATCAAGTAACTGGAGGAGCACATGGTACCTATGACTCCCCCAGTAGTCCAAGCACAAAGAGAGAAAGACACAACAACAACTTCATAAAACATCATGTAGAATATACATAGAGTGGCAGAATAGCTGGAAAAAAGCGACCAACTATAGACCCGACTACTAGAAGATGGGAGCCTACAAGATCTACAAGGGAAGGAAGATAGATTGCACATATAAATGAAATATTTCAAGCAGTGATAGAGGAAAATTTCACTGGAAGAGAAGATCAAGATGACTGCAGAAATGAAGGACGTTCAAGAAGAAGAAAAAGCAGTGTAGGCACAAAAGATCGCACGACAGGCTCAGTTGGAGCCCCTACAGGAAAAGGCATAACAGTTGGTCATGGAAATCAGCATAGCGAAATCATGTCTCAAACATATAGGCTTGGAGGGGGGTGAGATATTATGACCTCCAGTCACTAAGTATGTGGTCAAATCCATGTCAACAAAGAGTATCCATGCTCAGGAGCAGTGACAATGGATAGTAGATATGTACGAAGCATTATCACAAGCAGTGGCAGACACTGGAGTTAGGCAGTGAATCGAGATGAGTCACAATGTCAGTGTTGGGTGCCTACTGGGCCTAGGCCTGTTTTGAGGGAAAAGCAGATCGTGGGAGGTGGATGCACATGTATAAGAAGAAACACGTGTAAGAAAGATGCGCATGTAGGAAAAGAAACACGTACAAAACAAATGTGCATTCAGAAGAGGAAGGCATGAGAGGCACACATGCAAGAAGGCCTAGCCATGATAGGGTTAGGGTTTTGGTAAGAGAATGTAATGGTTGGTAAGATGAAAATATGTATAAGTAGGTACTTAGGAGGTCTAGGTAGGTGGTTCCAAATTGTTGTGTTCAAAAGGGTTTTTGGATGTTCGTTGTTGTTTGGTTTTTGGGTTGGTTAGTGTTACTACGATGTAAACAGAAATAATGACTATAAAACCTGACCAATCTTGTAATTTTTTGAGCTGAGGAGAGGGAATAAGGGAGATCTTGAGGGTTAGATCACAGGCCGAGGAGCCTAGTGTTATCTAGTCTACTTCATTGTATATCTCGACCTATTATCATGGATAATTGTAATGCACGAGGTGCTATAGTTTTGGAACTAGAATAATAAAAAAGTAGAGCATCCAAATCTTTGTGGACGTAGCCCGGGAGGGGTGAACCACGATAGATATTGTGTTATGTGAGTGAATGTTATGTATCTCTTCCTTTTTTAATGATTAGATGTTACACAAATGTGTAAATGACTAGATATCTATGTTACTTTACATGCATGAGAAATAATGATAGGTTATTCCACATAAGTTGAATGTTAAAGTAATAAATGAAGAATACAGAGTTTAATCGCAGATCCCCACTCATTTCCGAGGCTGTAAGCACCTGATCATTGCATCCACCCATAAGAATTATCTTGGGTGAGACTGGGCAATGCATCCTATGTGTTGTGTTTCCTTTTGGTTTACCAGGAGGGCCAATAGTTTTAGGGGGGTTTCGTTGGAAACCAAGTGGACTTGAACCTAGGTCAACCCAAGAAAGGTAGTAGGAGTAAACTATAAACCAACAGTATGGGCACAACCAAAATATCCCATGGGTATGGTAAAGAGCACATTAAACTGATACACTTATCTTCACCTGAAATTTTAATGTCAATATATACTAACAGACTTACCACAGTATTGAAGGTGTTAAAATTATCTGCCACAGAGTCTCCATCTCTCATCCTTAGGTTATAAGACTTCTTTCTTAGGAATATTTTATTTAATAGGGACTTATACTGATACAACTTCCCCAAATTATCTCATATCTATTTGGCTATAGATTCCTCTGACATATTTAGTAATACCGAATCTGAGAGACAATGTCTAATTGTGCTCTTTTCCTTCTAATCCAAAATTTTCTAGTCATCTATTGAATTTCTTGTAGGTGCAATACCTGGATCCACCATGATCCATTGATCTCTATCCACCAATAGATCTTCCATGTTGAGCTTCCACAACTCAAAAATTTTCGCATTAAACTTCTCAATCTCCATTTTCAAACTTCTTTCCATTTCTTTTCACCTGAAAAATCAATACCATAGATCTCCCACTGTAACAAGGCTTATCGAAGTCCCGAGCCAAACCTTTGACTACAAAGGCATCCCCTTGAAGACAATAAAGCTATGATACCAAATGTAGATTTTAACTTTATACAACATTTTAGTACAAATAGATTTTCAATAAATAACATAAACGATACAATGGAAAATACAAACATTACATAAATATTTTTCCCCTAGAAACCCAAACTGGGAAAACCAACATATTCTATATTCATTCACAGTGATACATTGTTTACAATGAAATATACATATAGGAGGAAACGACATCCAAAACCCTAACCCAATGACCTGGATTAGTGAACAAACCTAATTCCTTAACCAGAAATAAAAAAACCATCGAAAAAAACCATGTACCGAAAAACCTCCCAACAATGGACATAAAAATCTAGGTGACATAAAAAACAAGGAAAAAATGTGACATGTTTCCTGAGGAAAAGAATAAAACACATAACCAACACTATAGGCCCATATCATGTCTACCCGGAACTTAAGCATCTATGAATTTTACATGGACGGTTGTTATTTCCATGTGTCCTCTACTCACTGTACTCTCTTGTGCATGTTGACACTCCAACCCCTCTACCAATGTCACTAGCAGGAATCTATTGCTGATATTGTGCAATGAAGCTACCATGTTTCACTAGGCTACAAGTCAATGATGAGATGTCTAGTTGTACCTATTGCAAGTTCTCTTCAATAGGAGGATGTTGGGTAGGGGGGTCGCGCCTTCACCTAGGGGATGGGGAATTAACATGAGGTCACACCTGGCATGCTCTCGGTCCTATGTGGACCCTTGATCCACCCCATGGAAGTCACTAATGTCAAATTAGTTGACATGATTACCCAGAATAAACTCAAACCATAATTTCCTTAGAAAGTATAAGGGCATTTGCCTGTTATTGCAAGGAGTCTTATCAAAAACCATATACCACCTATCCATCCAGTTTTGACTAATATGAGGATGGATACACTAGTCTTGGTCAGTGATAGTTATTTTCCATTTCTAGGATCCCTAAAAATAGAAAATATTTGTTGTTTTGAAATACCCAGTTCTTTGACTTGGTTTCTATCCAAACCAATGCTATAGTACTCATACATTTTTGCCCTATAATCAGAAATAGAGGTCAATTTCCCTTGGGAACTTGAAATGGACTCCACAATTATGTCCAAATAAGTGGCCAAGGAGACTCTTCTAGGATCTCTAGTCTCCCTTAAATGTTGCTCAAGGGTTAGCAATATAACCAACCCCTCATCAATTTTAGTGTTTACATTGTGTGGTCATGGTGGGTTGGGGTTTTGATCTTCTTGGTTTTCTTTTGAGCGGTTTAAATTTGATTGGGGTTCCATTGTATTATGTATTCTGCAATTTAAAATCCATGGCATGTAAATTAGGTTCCTTTTTTTATTTAAAATAAAAATATATGTATTTTTTTTTAAATTTAGATCATTGGGAGAAAAATACTAAATTGGATTAAAATTAGGAAAAAAGTAACATACCTGGACATGGTGCCCCCCTCCTCCCTTTATTCCTCCTCTCTATCTCCACTATATTTTCCCAATGAGAGAAATGTGAGCGCGATTTGTGCACAATGGGCACAAATCGTGCTCGGGCCCTTTAAATAATTTTATCAGTAAGAACACATGCACATTCTTAGGACTGCACATGCATTCTTAAGACTACACACACGTTCTTAAGAAGATGCATGCATTTCTTCCACTAAACCTACGTGGAAATCCATGTCGAGGTTCGACAACATCCAAACCTATAGGTATAGGAAGACGTGCATGTTCCTAAGAATGTGCACATGTTCCTACAAGTGTGTGTTCTTCCTCATGCCCTTGCCACATTTTTCGGCCACGAACTTATTTCACTCACCCTAATATTTTTTAAATTCCACCTGTTAACTTCATGTTGAGAATAGAAGAAATTAAACATCTCCCTCATAATAGACTATAGAAAACCCCTTTGGACACAAAAAAAAATTTAAAAAATCATCCTCCAATGTAATAATAATTTAACTTAATCATTATAGAACCATTACATATTGTTAAGAACCAAATATCAAAAGAGCATAAAACAAACTCAGAATAAGTATTCAACATCTTGGAAAAGAGAGAATTTCAGATAATAATCCTCTTCGAGGGGGAAACCTCCTTATACACCATATGAATTTCCAAATATAATATGATTCCAAATGAAAATGTCTCCTTGGTATATATAGGAGATGAGGAGGTGAAATTACAACTAATGGACCTAAGTCGACATAAATAAAATAACATTACTAATGTAATATGCCCCAATTAAGGGGTAATGTGCCACTATTTAAGGTTTAACATGCCCCTCCCCTTCAGACAAGTGTTGTCCACAACGCTTGAGTAATTCTGGATGCTTCTGTATAAAAGACTCATCTGCCCAAGTGGAATCTTGACCAGTTAGTTTCCTCTAATTAATGAGATACTCTGAAATGGATCTATTCCTTAGCTGGCGAATTCTTGTGTCAGTGATAGCTTTAGGATCCAATATGATTTTTGTTCCTCGTCAAATTCTAGCAATATAGTTTGAACTGGGATCTTTTCACCTATAACCTTCTTTAAGCATGTAATATGGAAAACTAGGTGTACTCGTGAAGTTGCAGGAAACTCCAGTTTGTATGCCATAGTACCAATATTTTTTAACACCTTATAAGGGACATAGTACTTTGGTGATAATTTACTATCCTTCTTAGCTTGCTTGACGGACATCTGTTTGTATGGTTGTAGTCTTAAAAATACTCAATCCCCTACTTCAAAACTTCTTTCACTAGGATGTTGATCTTCTTGTTGTTTCATGCAATTCTATGCCATTGTCAAGTTTCCCTTTAAGAGTTGGAGAACTTGTTGTTGATGCTCTATGTTATCTTCCACTGCTTGAACCTTGAATTTTTCTTTTAGAGAAGAAGTTATGGAAGGAGGGTGGTATCCATAGAGTTCCATAAATGGTTTCATTTTTGTTCTAGTATGAAAGGAAGTGTTATACCACCATTCTGCCAAGGGTAACCATTTGAATCATCGTGTTTGTTTATCAGAGACAAAGCAACGAATGTAGCCTTCCAGAAAATTATTCATTATCTTGATTTTTCCATCAGATTGAGGATGATAGGATGATCTATGAGCCAATTGAGTACCCAAGAAAGAAAATAATTATGTCAAAAAATGTCCAATGAAGATGGGATCTCTGTCACTTACAATAATCTTTGGGCTTCCATGTAGCTTTTGAACTGTATCCATGAATGCAGTGGAAACTGTACTAGATTTGAAAGGATGAGAGAGTTCACCAAATTGTGTGTACTTGGTTATTCTATAAATAATCACCATGATGAAAATATTTCCTTCAGAATTTAGTAAATCTATGATGAAATTGATCTAGGTGGATATCGGTGGCCACCCACCTTTTGCAACTGGCTCAAAACAATTTTTTGGCAATTTTGGCAATTTACTATTTTTAGCAGTTTTAACTTCCAGGGCCATTTTGAGGGCCTACATGAAGGTTTTTCAGGATCAATATTCTCAATGATATATGAAACATGACTAAACCCCCAAAAAGAATCT
Source organism: Picea engelmannii (assembly GCA_009831015.1). Classification (NCBI taxonomy): domain Eukaryota; kingdom Viridiplantae; phylum Streptophyta; class Pinopsida; order Pinales; family Pinaceae; genus Picea; species Picea engelmannii. Next base: position 296,694 of record ML786355.1, on the reverse strand, counting down.
CCTCGACGATACCTTTCCAATGGGCTATCATACACCTAAAACAGAGATCGTATGCAAAAGTTACGACCGCGGGAGGTTGATGTACTAACTTACCCAGACGAGACCCACATGACTTTTGGCGCTTCATATCCTAGGGCTAGGTTTTTGGATGTCTAGGGTTTTTGGCATTCCTGTTTATTGTAAAAAGGCCTTGAGAAACTCATTGTAATCATCTTCTTTAGAATGAGCGCAACCATCACATCCCTTCTTCGAGATAAGCCACCACCATTCCAACAAGCTTGTTTCTGTTGCATTTTACAGTTTCATCTTACTTCCTTATTGAATAGAAAACCAATTTTACTGTATCTCTGTTATTTTGTGTTAATCACCTGTTAATAATCTGTAGTCATTTCATTATGCTCATAAAATCCGGATAAAAAATCCATGGAAACCTCCTCCCCATGCTGACTTGGGATGGATAATGGTTGTAAAAGACCTGAGATCTTAATTGTTTCCACCTTATTTTGTTGGAAAACCAAACATTCTGCCACAAACCTTTGAAATTCATTTTTAAATCCATCACAACAAAATTCCTTCTTGACCCTATGGTAGCATTTCAAAAATATCGAGTTCCCTCCTACCGGAGAGGCGTGCAATTCCAATAGTACCTTTTGTTGGAGTTGGGAGTTCTTACATAAATATAAGCGATCTTTGTACCATGGTGAATCATTTTTCCATGTAAATTTATCTGATGCACTCAAATCCTACTGCAACCTTTGAATGAGATTCCACACATTTCATCATTTTTCCATTCATCCCTTGCTTCTATTATCCAATCAAGTTGGATGAACAAGATAGCACAGAGAAAGGCCTCAACATCTTCATCCTTTCTTGAGAGTGCATCTGCCACAACATTTTTCTTCCTTTTTTTATAAATGATTTCAAAATCATAAATCAACATCTTGGTCACCCAATTTTGTTGTTCCTCTGAAGATAGTCTTTATTCCAAGAAGTATTTAAGACTATCATGATTTGTTTTGACCTTGAAGCGCATACCTATTAGGTAAGGGCACCATTTATTCAATGCATGTAGTATTTCCATCATTTCCTTCTCATAAATGGGTTTGTGTAATTCCTTTCCCTTGAGTGGTCAACTTTAATAAGCAAGGGGCATTCCTTCTTGCATTAGAACAACACTAATGCCATTTCCCAAGGCATCACATTCCACAATAAATGTTTTTGTGAATTCTGGTGTGGTCAAGAAAGGATCATTTCACATCACATATTTAAGTTGTTCAAAATCTTGAGTTTCCTGTGGATTCCATGAAAATACATCCTTCTTAGTTAATGTCATTAAAGGTG
>ML786355.1:285101-295253 GCA_009831015.1 Picea engelmannii | reverse complement strand
ACATTCCACAATAAATGTTTTTGTGAATTCTGGTGTGGTCAAGAAAGGATCATTTCACATCACATATTTAAGTTGTTCAAAATCTTGAGTTTCCTGTGGATTCCATGAAAATACATCCTTCTTAGTTAATGTCATTAAAGGTGTTTTTATTCTTCCATAGTTCTGAACAAACTTGCAGTAGTAACCTGTCAAACTCAAAAATCCTCTAAGATTGTTCAATGTTTTGGGAATCAACCAGTCCATCATGGCATTAATCTTGTTAGGGTCTACCTTGACACCTTCATGAGATACAATATGACCCAAATACTCTACCTCCACCCTAAAGAAACATTTGGATGGTTTTTCATATAGTTGTTGCTCCTTTAGTAGTTGTAGCACCTTGACAACATGTCGCACATGATCCTCCCAAGACTTGCTATAGATTAGTATATCATCAAAAAATACTAACACAAATTTTCGAAGGAAGGGATTGAAAATGGAATTCATCAACCCTTGGAATGTGGAAGGTGCATTTGTAAGGAAAAAAGGCATGATCAAAATTTCATAATGGCCTTCATGAGTTCAAAATGTTGTTTTTGGGATATCTGCTTCCTTCATTCTAATCTTATGATACCCTGAATGAATATCCAACTTTGTGAAATAGATTGATCCATGTAGTTCATCTAACAATTCATCAATGACGGGAATGGGAAACTTATCTTTAATAGTGATCTTGTTGAGCTCTCTATAATCTGCACACATATTCCATGATCCCTCTTTCTTGAATACCATTACCAATGATGCAAAGTAATAACTTTGGCTAGGTGTAATAATTTCAACCTCTAACATTTCTTCAACCATAAACTCAATTTCAGTCTTGTGGGAATAAGGGTATCTGTAAGGCCTGATGTTAGGATGAACACTCCCATGAATTAGGTGAATAGAATGATCATGATTTCAAGTGGGTGGAAGACCTTTGGGAATATCTTCAAATACTTTGGAATGTTTATCAATGATCCGTTGAAGATCTAGGGTAATAGATGGCTTAGATGTTTGAACATATAGTGAGCATAGTTGTACAATTACACCCTGATGCCCCTTTTTCAATAATTTTGTCATGCCATTAGATCTCATCACCTTACTGGGTTTCCCTGTGATACCCCTTAACTCAATTTCTTTTCCTTCCAATGAAAATTTTGAAAGTTCTTGAAAATTAAAAGCGATTGTTCCTAATGATTGTAACCATTGGATTCCTAGTACGACATCAACACCACCCATGGGTATAAAAATCATTGGACTATTCATTACATATTCCCCCATAGTAAGATTGATATTATTGCATTTTCTTGAGCAATTGATAGTTCCTCCATATGCAATCATTAATTGAAACTTTGGCATTGTATATATAAAGCAATTGAGAGCTTTGGCTATTTTATAATGAATGAAATTATGAGTAATACCATAATCAATTAGGACTATTACCTTTTAATTTTTGATATATCCTTCGATCTTGAGGTTTTGAGGAGTGTTAATTCCAGCTAATGCATTACATAATATCGTGGGAGTCAACTCTTTAGAAGAAATATCTTCTACATTTTCATCTTGAGATGGTTGTTATTCTTGTTCTTTTTTTTCTTCCTCTTCACAATCTATGTAGAATAATTTCTTCTCACCACACTTATGTCTCTTACTGTACTTTTTGTCACAATTAAAGCATAAATTTTTTTCTTTTCTCTCTTCCAATTGTCGAGCTATCAACCTTGTAGGTTGAGGTGTTTTAGAAGAAGGAACATTATTCTCTCGATAGATGTTAGGAGTGGTCCTTCTAGTATCCCTATCCATATTTTTACTTTCAACATTTCTCTCCAAACCAAATGAATTATCTAATGACTAGGGTTCCCAAAGGGGAACCTCATGTTGAATGTTATCCTTTAAAGTTCCTATGAATACATAAATCAGGTGATCATCTTGAATATATGTTATCTTATATTCAATATTTGGATTCTCAATGTGCTCTGCAATTGAACCCTTTTGCTTGAGATTTATCAATTGGATAAAGAAGGTATTTCTCCTTGTATCCTCATAGTGTGCTATCATTTCTTCCGTGAAAATTTTCCAAGTGATGTGTGATTTGTGAGAAAAAAGCCATCGATACCACAAAAATTGATTGGGTTATAAATATAAAGAAACAATTTGTACCTTTTGTGTATGTGGCACATCATGTAGATAAAATAATTTCTCCATATGAAGTATCCATGTGATTGGATCCTTGCCATCAAACTTCCTCATATTGATCTTATGAAAGTGGCTAGTCTTCAACCCAAAGTTGGAGTTTATCCATTCTTGATTCATCTTCCTTGTGTCCTCATCATGAATCTCATGGGATACATTTTCACTTTTAGGTGTCCTCTCTATTAGGAGATTTTTCAATCCTTCCATGATATCCCTTTTTAAACCCTCCATCTTAGTATCCATTATTTCCTCCAAATTAACTTCAGTTGAATCTATCATCCCTTGTAGTTCATATTTTGTTACTGTCTTGTTTTGTAAATCATTTATGTCCCTCCACATTTCTTCACCTTCATCAAGAGTCCAAGTAGGACTGTCTGGAGGCTTATTTGGTGTATAATTTCCCTTTTTTGGTGGCATGTTGTTCAAGTATCACTTTTAAATATTGATTCCGAGGTGATTCTACTAGATGATCTTTATTCTATTGTATCTCCAACATTTCGGGCCTTATGGGTATGAAAATTGATTTTTGTATTTCTCTGATATGTCTTCTTTGCAAAGTCACATGTCTGATCAAAATTGGACGTGCCAAGTGGAAGTTATGGTAACTTCCCCACAACTTGTTGATTTTTGTTCCTTCCAGGAGAGCGTACTTGTAAAGCGTGTCAAGGTCACAATATCTGATATTTTATTCTTAAATATGTACCAAAAATATTAAAAATAGTCCACTATCCATTGCAACTGGTCTCACTTAATTTGGATACTCACTGAAGAAGATATCATTTTTTTAACTGGAAGACATGTTTGAGACTAGTTAATATGACTAGTGAGATACCCTATCTTGCACAGGGTGTATCTACAAAAGTAGGATGACCCAGAAGCTGAAATATTTATCATAGATACCTTGATAATTTATGTGAATACACTTCATATTTTAGGGTCTGAAATGCTACATAAATTTTTTTATAGAGAAAATTTTGCAATGACTAAATTCATGATGACTCCATAACCCTATCTTACACAGCCTATATCTTCGAAAGTATAAGGCCCCAAAAGATGAAATTTGAAACCAACATACCTTGATTCGTTTAATAAATATTGTCTAAGGGGTTCCTTCTGAAACATCGTAAAAAAATAGTTATAGCTAAAATTTCAAGGTGTCTCAAATGTAGCAGTGAAACCCCAAGACCTTGAGCTCTGATACTAATTGTTAAGAACCAAATATCAAAATAGCATAAAAAAAACTCAGAATAAGTAATCAACACCTTGAAAAAGAGAGAATTTCATATAATAAGCCTCTTCGAGGGGGAACCCTCCTTATACACCACATAAATTTCCAAATACAAGATGATTCCAAATGAAAAGGTCTCCTTGGTATATATAGGAGACTAGGAGGTGCAATTACAACTAATGGACCCAAGTCAACATAAATAAATAAACATTAATAATATAATATTCCCCAATTAAGGGGTAATGTGCCACTATTAAGGGCTTAACACATATAATAACAACCATAGATCCATCTTAACCGTGGATCTATCAAGTGTTGAGAGGGATCAAATCTCTTAATGTGCAAACCTGTTTTAAAGTGCAAAGCTTGAGGAAAGGTTAAAGGTTTTCACCATAAAAGATTTGATCCCTCTCAGTGATAAACGCTGAGTTAAGATGAATATATGTTGATTTTAGTCATGATCAATTACACAAACTTTGTATATACATACATATTGTGAAAAACATTTTTAAGATTTTTTAATGTTAATGTTATTTGTGTTCTTATTTTTAATATTTATTTGTGTTCTTAAAATGTTAACGATTTAATGTTTATTCATGTTCTAATTTGGAAGATTTCAAGATAATATTTATTTGTGTTCTTAAAATGTTAACGATTTAATGTTTATTTGTGTTCTGATTTGGAAGATTTAAAGATTTTTTTAATATTATTTGCGTTCTTAGATTTGGAAGATTTTAATATTTTTTAATGTTGTTTGTGTTCCAAATAAATGTTTAATTGTGTTCTTAAAATGTTAACGATTTACTGTTTATTCGTGTTCTGATTTGGAAGATTTCACTATTTTTAATGTTATTTGTGTTCTTAGATTTTGAAGATTTAAAGATTTTTTAATATTAGTATTTTTTAATGTTATTTGTGTTCTCATTTAGAACATGTGTCAAACTTTAAATGCTATTTAATGTTATTTTTGTTTTTATTTAGCCTCTTTTCGAGACAATTTTAAGGATTTAATGATATTTATGTTCTTGTTTAATGTAGACGGTTCGATATTTATGTTCTTATTATACTTACTGCCTTGTGGTGGTATATAACATTTGATATTATATTAACCACCTATTACTTCGAGTTTGACCAAAAAAAATTGGAACTTTTTGAAAGGTTCTACATTGCAAACTGATTTTGTTTTCATTTTTTAGTTATCTTAAAAAAACCAATTTTCTTAAATTGGATTTGCTATTAAAACCAATCCCTTATTACTGAGATGATGGTGGGGGGAATAAATTAGAAATCATGAGGTCATTGGTGTTGAAATTTGGTAGCTTGGAGGTACTTCTGCATTTGCAGTGTTCAACATGGAAAAGTGACCAAGCAAACTTTCTCCTAGTAACTTTAGAATATGTTTTTATAAAGTGATTTTATAAAGTTGGGTATTTTAATTTTTTAATGTAAAAGTGACTTTAGGATGTTATGGGTCACTTTAATGACTTGAGTGATCTCAACGAATGATTAAGTCGCGATCGTTGATCTCATGAGGGAACGATCTAATCTTGACTGTCAATCTCATTGGAAGACCAAGGGTTAGGGAAATTACATTATGAAATTCATTCAAACGCAGCGCATTGGGAGAAGGAAAACACACTTTTGAGGAGAGCTTGAGGGAAGGTGAAGGGGCATGCATCCCAAGGAAGAGTGTAGGATTGAGGAAGAGCTACAACAAGGAGGGTTTGGCACACATCCCAAGGAGTGTGATTGACACACATCCCAAGGAGTATTGCAGCCATTAATACAGTCTGTACAATAGCTAAAGAGGAGGTCGTACAACTGTGTAAGTTGGTCATACAACAAAGGGAGGGAATATAAATCAATGTTGTAAGTTTACAACATATTGACATGGATTTCTATGCAGTTTTGCTGAGTTTTACTCTTCCGTTCCATACAATTTTTTTTTGGCACAATTTTCTATGCAAATGGTGACTATTTGTGAAGAAATGTTGGTTTTCCTAGGTCGTACAAGTCGTACAATCACGGTTGTTCTTCCTAGATACATTCTGGGACTGTTTGTATCGTGCAAAATATTGTTAAAATAAGTGAATGTCTGTGCTTTAATGCTGATGCAGTTTGCTGATGTAATAGTTATGAATTTTTTTGACCAGAATAAAACACTTTTTCGTCCTCAAAACTGTTCAATTTTCTCAATATTTCTCCAAGTGTTTATGACATATTTTTGTACCAAATGAAGGTTACATCCTGCTAATATATGATTTATTTCCGCTGCTATTTTATTTCAAAACTAGTCTATTAGTATTTATGTCCATAAATAACAGTAATAGTATGGTTGTTGTATATTTATATGAGGCTGAGATCAATTTTAGACTAAGTGTATGCTGAACTAAAATGTATTTTTCAACAACTGGAAATGTCGATGCCCTGTTTTGTTTGAGAAATGGTACATTCGTAATTCCTGCAGATATACAATGTGGAACCACTTGAATGCCTGACTACATTTCATTTGGTACTTCACTTGGGATATAAATATTAGTATTCTTATCTCTATACCTATGCATTGCAACATGTCAGCCATGGTTCCTTACACCAAATCATCCCCTCCGTCATGGAAGAAGAATTCATTGCTCCCATTCTCATTCTCGGACGCAAAGGGGACCAAAGGAAACATAATGATTCATGTTTGGCCGCTTTGTGCATTGGTAGTTATACTCTCCACATACATTCTTCTTGTCATAGAATTGGCTTTCTTGGCATTGATATTGGCGTTCTTGCGGCTTGCAAACGTAAAGGCTTCACCGGGCAGGTTAAGCATAATGATTCATTATCATTATATATTGTATTACATTTTTAAGTTTCAAGCAATCAAATGGGAGTGATTGTGGAACTATGATAACATAAACATATGAGGTTGCCTCATTGGAGGACATCTCTTTAACTCCATAATCTCCATAATATTAAGTTGTTCCAACAAGTTCCCTCTAAGGGAAGTTTGTTTTTTTAATGTATTCGCGCATTGGTGGCCACTTGATGATCAAAGAGATTGGATGGAGAAATCATTCTCTTACATAGATTTGCTAGATCAATCATCAACTTCAAACCATTTATGCTCAAGGCTACATCAAACATGATTAAATGATTTCAAGTTTCTTCCTTAACTAATGTCCTTGCAATGATGGCAGATAATGCTGCCATGAAACCTTGTTTAATGTCAACGTTTCAAGATGATTTTACTTCAAATCCATTTCGAATGTTTCATTTTGCAAAATTTATCCTCTTCATTTTCAAGCTACTAACTTACAAAATTTTACCGAACTTTAAATATCAATTTTATTTGATATATCTAAATAATTTTTTGACATTTTTTTGGGAGGCCAAATAACTTAGTTTATGGATTGTTTGACAAAATTTATTCTCTTCATTTTCAAGAGTCTAATTTGCATTTCTCATGTTCCAAGATAATAATTTGCAAAAACTTACAAACTTTAAATGTTAACTCTATTAGATATATTTAAAATTAATTTTTTGACATTTTGTGGGAGGCCAAATAATTATTTGACATTTTTTGGAAGGCCAATTAACTTGGGTTATGTTTGAGAATTGAATATATCAAAATTGAAAAATAACATAGGTTTTTTTCGATTCCTATCTTGGGAAATAACTTAATTTACCCATCATTTGAACTTGCTCCAATGATTAGTTAGTGAGCCTGAGAAGAAAATCATGCATACTTGTATCCCTAACCACCAACGACTTGGTAGTGAGCCTAAGAAGAAAATTGTGCATACTTGTATCCCTAACCATCATCCAAGTATTGTTGGCACCCAATAACTTTCACGAAGATCTAGTAGATAAAACCCATGATCCACCAATCAAGTGTAAATTGATGAAAAATCATGCTCATTGTCTTTACTGTCACAAGTTGGGGTAAGTGAGCCTTACAAATCCATACTAGGTGAAGGTGGCTACTCAGGCAATCCATGCAATCCATGATTTTTGAGTACTAACTAAATCAACTAGTGATTTCCTACTTCCTTAATGCATGGGAAAAAAATGCACAAAAAATTATTTGTAAGACAACAGTATCTACCTGGGAAATCCATGATTCTAGAGCTTGTTCTAATCCTGTCATTGACTGCCAAAATATAGGCAGAGAATGATAGAATGAAGCACACCACACACCACATTGATTTGTTCTAGATATTAATATGAAACGTATAGTTACAATATGGTTACAAATAAGTTACATAGGTTTACCAACTCCTGTAATGATAAAAAAAACTAATAAACTACAAATGTCATTGATTCATTTTCCTTAACACTCCCCCCTTAATTACACCTAGTAAAAACTATCATGATCACTAGCTTCCCATCCTTAATCATAAATTTACACTCCCCCTTAAACATAACTTGGTCCCAATTGTAATATACCAGATATAAAAAGTATGCAGAACAAAAATAAAATTCTAGAAATGGTAGAATAACAACAATATAACCAAAACAATCACCACAATAACACTGAAATGATATAAGAATAACAACATAAATAACACTTTTATTCTAAGAGCAATGTTCACGGGCCTCTTCGAGGGGGCAACCTCCAGTCGAGTAAAGCTCTATTACAATAATATCCAAAATAGGGTTCTCATACCCTCGACTCCTATTTATACTAAATATGTCTATCAAAAGAAGTATCTAGAGGAAGATCCTTCTAGAAGAGGAAGCTTCTATTAGGTCTTCTTACATTCGAATTATTCTATTTTATTGCAAGGCCTTATTAATGTTGACCTTTATTACATCCGAATATATTGTTCTACCTATGTGCGGGTTAGGACCCTAACACCAACCAACTATGAGATTAATCTATCTTAATCGAAGATTTTAATTCTTTGATTCACCATGAAGCTTAGATACAAGTAAGATTACTAACACCCTCGTACCTACCCAGTGGTTAATTCCACAACTTGATGTATCATTTCTTCCATGGCCAACATACTGCATGATCACATACTGACCTATGAAGCCCTAACTCCATCAGGGCTTACTGAACATTTGGGGAATACAACTTGCCTATGGAAGGGTTTACAACTTCTTACAACTGGGAGAAAAAAACATATAGCAAAAAACTTACTCAAATGTTTACTGGGGTGTCGGGTAAAACTGGACATCCACCCCTCAAATTACAACATTTCATTTCTTCTAATATTTGTTGGTAAATGAAAAAAATAAAATTTAACCAAAAAATTAGTTGTGTTTTGTTGCATTCAATATATGTGCTCTTCTCCACTTTTTCTTTATGTCTCTTCCCTATTTGCATATCTTCCTTCTTCGTGGCTTTTCGGCTTCTCCTTCAATATTCGCAGCTTCTCATCCAACACTTTCTTTCTCAGGATGAGGTTTTCTCCATGCAGTTTTTACTGCTCAATAATGTTGAAACATTGTCCAGAAAATGGCTTAACATTAGCAATACTTTCTCTTCAACAATTGAAGAGGAAATACTTTCTCTTCAATAATAGAAGAGGATCTTCAACAATAGAAGAGGCTCTTCAACACTTTTTCTTTGTCTTTGGATGGAATCTACTTCTTCGGTTCACTGAACTCACTTCTCTCTTTGCAAATTTATTTATAAATTTCTTGAATTTACCTTCATCTTGGATTTGTATATTCTCTTATCATTTGTTAGAGTAGTTAATTCTAACAAAATAACTACATCCATATTGAGTTAGCTAAGCTCAATACTTAATACATTTCCAATTCCAAAACATTATTCCATTTTGATTTGCATGACTTTTTGAAAATTAAAATCACATAACTCATCTCATGATCTCACACAAATGTGATTTGGCATTACACTTTTCTTTACACAACCCATCTTTTAAAATTATAACAAAACACTTGTTTTTTTCTCTTTATGAATTCCAAAATAAATCATAACTCATCCCATGATCTCACACAAATGTGATTTGGCATTACACTTTTCTTTACACAACCCATCTTTTAAAATTATAATAAAACACTTGTTTTTTTATCTTTATGAATTCCAAAATAAATCTTATGACTTGATTAAAAAATAATCATTTAAAAAAAAAAATTATAGCACTGGTTTTTTAATGAATTCCCAAATAAATTTTAATTCATCATTGAAAATTAAAATAAAACTTATGTCTAAATTCTCATGGAAGCTTATGGGTTTCTCAACTTCTTTGTATTTCTTTACAAGATATGTGGCTGCTCCGCATATATTAATAAATAATTAAAAGAAAATCATAAAATACAAAAGAATTTTATAACCTGTAATCTCAAAATTAAAGGAAATACGCCCTATCCCATCCTCCTTGTAGAAACTAGCCTCGCCCCTATTGAGAGCATATCTATGATTAGATACCTAATGTATAAGAACACGTTAAACAACATGGAAGACAAGAGGCTACCTAAAATTGATTCCAAATCAAGTCATAACCACCATCGACTCAAGCGAGGATGGCATAAAGATGCCCAATCTTGGCTAAACTATATGGAAATAATGGAAGAAACCATTTTGCAGAATAAAGATACTATTAAAAAAAGTGTCAAATCAAAATTTAAGGAAAAAATGTGGTGTGATAAAGAGTTAGAGGAAAAAACAAAATTAAGGTATTATAAAGATGTAATCAACCCTAATCTAGAAGATCAAAATTATCTATCTGTTTTGCCAAGTGTAAAGAAAAAAA
>ML786355.1:261621-285051 GCA_009831015.1 Picea engelmannii | reverse complement strand
GGGCATTGGTCAATTCCTAAAATGCCATGGGATGAAAGAGTGTGTCACCTTTGTGACACTAAGAAGGTTGAAGATGAAAAGCACTTTCTCTTAGATTGTCCAGCCTATACCCATATTAGATCTCATTTTCAAAATATTGTTCATACTACCAACCTTCCTAACCTCTTAACTCAACAAAAGTATGGTGATCTTGGAAAGATTCTCTTAATGTTTTTCGAGCACAGAAACAAAATTCTAAAGAATCACAAGTAATCACTTACCCTCTTAAGGTCTAATAGACCAATTAGGTCTTAGTGGACGTTAATCATCATCATCGTCATCATCACCTTTTCTTTTCTTTCCTTTATAGTGATTTTTCTCCCACACCTTGTCTCTCCTTTATTGATTCTCCATTGTTGAGTCCAAGGAGGATTGTAATATGACAGTGTCCTTTAATTGGACTGGTTTTATCATGTAAAGAGAGATTCTCCACACTATCGCTTCTCAAAAAATATAACATTCAAAAAAAATATTTTATTTTTTTTTAAATAATTAATTCAATAAAAATAATACCTTCGCCAACTTGAGCTTCTCTTCCATGATGTTTAGATTTTACACAAAATCGGTTTCTCCCTCTCCCCATGTTCCTTCAAATTCAAATGGCACTAGTTATCTTCAAGTTTTCTCAAACTTTCATGTCTCCATGTCTTGGGCCTTGTTGTGAGAGAGGGTCAGATTCGCTCTGATACCATATTAAGAATATAATTAAGAAAGTAAATAACTAACAACAGGATCATGAAGGAAAAGAAGATGGGCGGAAAAGGCACTAAGTCAATTCAATTAATATGTACATCAATAATGTATATATATAGTACATATAACACAATTTTCCTCTAAATATATGGCCGTTATGGTAAGATAACAAACTTAGATTAAAGTTTTCAACATCCCCCCTTAATCATAAGTTTGTTATTTCCTGGAAAAAAAAATCACTTCTTGACAACTAGTAATGTGTCAAGCGAATATTCAGAGGGCTTAAGATCCTCTCTAAACTCTAAAAAAAAAACAAAAGTTGAAGGCTTCTACTAAATTGGTGGTTTTAGGATGTCCACAAACCAATCTGGTGGTTTTGGGATGACCATAAACTGAATGTCTAGCAGAAGCTGATGTCTTCTACTAAATGGCATGGTTTTAAGTTCACTATAAACTAACCAAGAAAAGGGCTGAAATCAACAACTACAAATGTTGATGATGCTCTTTGAAAATATAACCAACAAAACTTCATGTCTTCTTCTTAATTGGTGGTTTCAAGATGACTACAAACTATCAAGATCTCAAAAACAAACATAACTTCAAGAGCTCAAAAACAAATAGAACTTCATGTCTTCTCCTTAATTCATGGTTTTAAGCAAATCTCAAGACTCAGAAACTATGAATGATTTCAGAATTACCACAAACCATATCAACAACAATATGTTCAGGAACAAGGTTGCATACAAAGAACTAGGCTACATACTTAATCATATGTTCACAGGCTCTAAAACAAACTTGGAACCCGAATGAAAACTTTGAAACCATATCCAAATATATGAAAATATTGATAGAATGAAACACATCACAGAACACATTGATGTGTTCTGGATATTAATATGAAACATATAATTACAATATAAGGTTTACCAACTCTCGTAACGATAAACACACTAATTAACTAAGAATGTAACTAATTTGTTTTCCTTAACATTGTCGACTTCCTTAATGAGTTGTTGCGGATTAAAAAATCTACTCCTCTTCAAGGATCATCTACTCCCACTTGTGAAATCCATATGCACACATAAATGAGTGATAGATCTTTTCCATCGCTTAAAATCTTATACTATTATTAGAACCAGACTCTCTTGGAATTTCTTTTGGATGATACTCACATTAATCTTCGACTCCATAGACATTAAATGACAAAAAATATATCGACAACCCATGACAGAGGAGCAATGCTCCTTTCTGACCCTCAGTTTGAATCTTATAGAAATATGGAGGCCCAAATCTTCTCCACAAAGAGAATCTTGAAAGATGACAAGTTGATAATGTATGTAGTTAGCCACACTGAATCGTTGATAATATATGTGGTCATCCACAGTTATTCAGTGGAAGTAGGCCAATGAGTGAGACATCCTCCCTATCCTGCATAAATATTAACCCTAGCCACTTATTCTCTCATGGTAGGTAACTTTATTTTTATTATTTTTTAATTAAGAGTACTTATTTTTTTTTAAATAAATTATTATCTAAGATAACACAACACAACAAAAATACAATAAATTAACCATAAAAAAGATACCCAAGTAACTAAATAATATAACCCAATTTCACTAAATTAGTTATTTAGATGTCGAAATCTCCCACTTATTAGTCCCTGCCCTTGAGGCAGTAGGAGGTAGTAGGACTATAGTAATAGATTCACAACATTTTCTATTAAGCTTGCATGCAAATCAAAGAGTTTATGTTCTTTTATCCAAAGTTTTTTAAACTTATACACATTTCACGTTCATATTTGATTTTTTAGCCAATGTTTGAAGTTGGATGTCTTATTTGGCCTCAGATCAAGGCAAACTACAATTTTTACAAAATAAACTTTAGCAAAATCATGATATATTTATCATGTTTACACTGAATAACGATGAGGTTGATTAATGCTAGACTTGACGTTAGCATTAATTCAACTAACATTTAATGTTTGGCCTTACCATATGATTATTATATATAATAGCATCGTCTTTGCTTGCATAGCCATTGGTTGCATGTGGACAATGACATATAGATTCCATGAAAAATTTGTGTCCATCAATATGGAGGACGCCAAGTGAATAAGCATATGGAGGATGCCAAGTGAATAAGCATACGGATTTTTAAGCACTTGAAGGAGAGTGGGAACGTTTGGTGTCTGGACCCTGCCGAAGAGAGGTTGGACCCTAGTTCTCCATTTGGTTTAGACTTTGCTTCGATGCACCTCTTCAGGAGCTTTCTTCGATGCATGTCTTCAGGAGATTTTCAGTGCATGTTGCATAATTTTTATGTGTCTTCAAGAGCTTGCAAGATGTCTCCCTACCCTCCTTTGTAGTATCCTCCTGAGAAGGCACAATATCGTACCCTCCTTTGTAGTATCCTCCTAAGAAACCACAATAGAATAAGAAAGTTGTAGCTCTGCAGCATACTAAATGTTGCTTCATATAACTTACAACACTGCATCACCTCTCGACCTCTCTGCCCGGCCCAAATATCCTATAACATCCTAAGTATTATCACACCATGATTCATTGAAATATAGCTTTTACTAATCTAAAAGATGAAATCTGAAAGATAAAACATAGTGTATATTTGATGTAGGCATTATCCATGACTCTGAGCTTTGACATGAATATAAGGCCAACATACCGTTCACTTTTTGGATGATAAAAGCATTGAATCTTTTAGCATATTTACAAAAAAAATATTTCACAACCAATTATTTATATATTTCTATATGACTCAGAATAATTTCTTAAGATTCCATTATTTCTACAGACTCTCCCATAATGATAGCTAGCTTATTTCTACAGACATCGTTTATGGCGATGCAGAGCTATCCCTCGCCTTAATATTATTATTGGCATTCTTGTTTTTACTGTGCTCAAGGGGCGAAATGGAAGGTAGTTGGTCCAAGGTGGCATACCTGGCGGCGGGTGAGATGAATCTGGTGACAAGATAGTGAAGACGTAGATGAAGACAATACACTGTGGCATCGTAGGCTCGAGAGACCTTACACTCCTCCTAGGATTTGAACCTATGATGTGGAGGATACTCTTTTAGGGCAGTTTTACTCTGAACCAGTATCCCATTTAAGAAGAGCTCGTCAGTGGTGAATCAGGCTTGAGAATCCACCCATACTATGATTTACCAACTTCAATAAGAGAATCTAACCCCAACGTTCCTTAGCGCACAGGTCTGATTAAACTGCCTTTAGTTAGTACCGGGGAGCTTGTCTCTATTTCTCGTGCAACATATTTCTATGCTCTAAATCCTATCCACGAATAAATAACTAAGTTAAGGCAGTAGTTTCTAAGGCACTTCTAAATATCCATCCCATTCCCATGGTGGTTCCTCTTTCCTGTATCATTAACTTCCTCCATTAATTGTGTAGGCTACTAAGGCGTAGCAGTAAATATTCAGTCAAGGTTGTTCTCCGTGCGGTACCTAGCCAGATTTTGTAAAGTGAGTGGTTGTTTGGAAGGCGATCAAGAAAAACCAGGACCAGACTACAAGCCTCTTTGTTTTATCCGCCCTCAGCTGCAAGACTCGATAATAATGAGAGCAAAGAGTATAAGTGTTAGCATCAGACCTGCTCCTCTGAGAAGGTATGCAGTCGACAACTTCCATGAGAAAATCGATGTGCCATTGCCATTTCCATTCCAAGAACTGCAATCTTCATAGTTATCACCATATTCACAGAGTTCGTAGTATGAGGACATTGGGAAGAAACATTTTGGGATAATCTTTCCCTGCCATGCAATTTGTTAGACCTAAAATATAGTAAACATTCTCGATATTTGAACTCCTTTCAGTGTAGATTCTCCATGTCTCCGTTTTGAAAGGAAAATTATGGACCTATGTTGTGCATTTATGTATGTTAGGACATGCTTGGATGCCAGAGTTGGGCTAAGATATTCCTCTTGGTTACTTCTTACAAGAAAGTTTCAATTTTTATTAGTCTATTCAACTTGATCAAATTGGATAAAAACTACCTAATAACTCTAAAAACTAATTTACAAATTATTAGCGATATTGAATTTTGCACTCTTTTTCAATAATAAAAAAATACTTGACTACTCTAGACATGATCATAAACTAATTTACAAGTTTTGAAAATATTTAAGTTTGAATAACCTAAATGGTATGTTTAGTTTTACACAGGTAAAGCTTAAAAAAGCTAAAGCTTAAAGTTTTTTTAATATAGGCCACAATGCCAATGAAAATCACTAAGTGTACTTGGATTCTCGTTGTCTTATTTGGGTCTTCAGAATCCAAAAGATGATTTGCAAAAATACCATGTATCCATGTCCGTGTAGTTTATTTTATCTCAGAGAAAATTAGTTATTATTATTCATTAATGAATTTATTTCGATAGTGTTCTAAACTTTTCAGATTATCGAGAAGTTATCTGTAAAAACACCTAGTGAGCAAGTGAAGCTAAAACTTATAAAATAAATAGCAAAGGAACACAACATTGACAGGGATCCAGTAGAATCAGATTGTTGAAACTTCCTGAAGATGCTTGTAAGTCCGTGGCCGAAACATTTCATGCATGTGATGATGAGTTGACTTTCATTTGCTAGATTCTTAGTGTCATTTTGCACAGACATAGATAGGCATGGAGGGACAAAGAAATTCGAATAATACACTATAATTTCAATTATAATCGCATCACTGTGTACAATATAAAAATATGGAAACAAAGAAAGCCATGACAATAACCTATTCCCAGATGCAGAAATGGTTGCATGCTTGAGTCTTGTCTCAGGGATTTGATAAAGACGTTTGATTTGAACATCCAACAGGTGATACATACACTCTTTTTCATAGTCATCTGGTCCATAAAAACCTATGGTTTTGCTACTATGCTATATCAGGTTCAACATTTTAGCATATTTATGTGACTAAAATATGCATCAGGTTCAACATTTTAGCATATTTATGTGACTAAAATATGCATGGAGATCAATTGGTGAAACCCCCACATGAGCTTAGTTTTCATTAACATCGAAGAATGTGCTTGAGATCAGTTTTCATGAATATCGAAGAACGTGCTTTCTGCCTTCTTGTCAGGGACTTGTTGGTTCACAACTCCTCTTGTTTATGTTAGAAATTGGCTAAGAAATATTATAGCGGTGGGAATGTATTTCGGAATTTTCATTTTTTTTTGAAAATGTTAAATTAATTTGATAGGTTCATCAATATTTCACTTAGGTTATAAATTAGGGACAAGATATATCATAGGTTAGGGCTTGTCTTTTCAAACTATTAAATTCTCGAGTTCACTTAAGTTAGAAACTGGGAAGAAGTTACTGACGCACTTAGGTTATAAATTAGGGACAAGATATATCATAAGTTAGGGCTTCTCTTTTCAAACTATTAAATTCTCGAGTTCACTTAAGTTATAAACTGGGAAGAAGTTATTGGCGATGAGAGTACATGTTATCTTGTTATGTTTTCAAATTTTTCATTTTATCCAACTCAGAGATCTAATTTAGTCGCCAAACCTCAAAGAGCATTATGTGGTGATAGGTGTTCTAGAGTTGAAAGTTTATGAATTGTAATGAGAAGGGATATTGAACTTATTAAGAAGAAACAATTAAATTTCGGTAGAGTATGAAGGGATATTGAAGATATAATTGTTGTAGCATATGAACATCATCCCACATCCACACTCTAAACTTCATTGCAATGGTTGTGGATTACTTGTAAACCCCAAAGCATAATTAATAGACATTTTAATTGCCATAAACATAAAATCTAGGTTGAGAGTTGATCTTCAACCCCTAATTAAGATGTAGTTTAAACGTTTTATGTTTTTACTCTTTTTTGGCATCTTTTCAGATGGGTTTCATTCAAAAATCAGTCAAAAATCCAGAAAATAGTTGGAATGACAAATTTCAATGGTTCAACATACATACTTTGGGTGCCCTAGAAATTTTCAAGGGAACTATATCTATATATGCATTCAGTTTGAACACTCTAAAATTGTCATTTTTCTAACAATAACATTGACACACTCTGGTGGTAGTGGCTGAAAAAAAGTAAAAACATAGAATGTTTAAACAACAGGTAATATATATATTTTTTATGTGTTAGGAATTATCCATTACAATTAATATCAACATCATTGACACATCATCCAATATATTAGAGAAACAATAATAACACATTATCAATCATTCACGACACAAATCCGACACATCATTTCCATGAATAACGATACACATACCATTGCATTAAAACAAATAAATAGCGACCCATAATCATTGCCTTCATACAAATAAATAAGGATGCATAAACAGTACGAATCACAAAGAGTTCAACTCCTCTCATCAGGATACTCATCAGATAACACCATGATAACATGAGATAACATAACGCTAACTTATGGATCATAAATATAATCATAATAATGACATAACATACTACCCTCCCAACCTACCCTACAAGGTTAGGACCTCCACGATAGATAAGCAACGCTCAAGCCTAGGTTCCAATTGATTTTAACCATTTAAGGTCTCAAGGTTGGTGACTATTCTGAGGAACACGGAGGTGTCTACATCTGACGCAAGGGTACGCGCCACCCAGGCACATCCTTGCACAGGACCTTCTTCTTCTTGGCCTGAAGAACTTCAAAGGTTCTTCTATTTCCCTATCGAGAAATCTGCACCCACAGTAATCTTCCTCCGAGGTCTCCCCTTTACCACCGGGAGATCAACTAAATCTCGTAGTCTCGCAAGTTCGTGACTTAAAACCTCCAAACTCTCTCTTCAAATCTTATGATACCCAATCTAGCGATATGGGTATAGCTCCTTCCACATGTGACCGTGGGCTAGGCTTAATGTTAGTGCCTCTCGCAACTTCGCAACCTCGCGACCTCGCGACTTCGCCAGTTGGATCGTCGAGTTTCCACTCTCCTAGTCCGTGAGTCCCCGAGATGCACAGTCCCACCTTATGCTCTGCCACGCATCCACAAGAATCTCGGCTCCTCATCACTTCACGACTCGGCGTCCACACGAATCTCGCTCCTCGGCACTTCACGGCTCGTGAATCCTTTGTGCCACCTGTATTCCAGTCGCACTCCACTATGGCCCACACTGCTCCAGCTGTCGGGATATCACCTTCTCGCGATCTCGCGATCCTCGTGCCAAAATTCTTGAACCTTTTCTTGCGAGGTCCTAAGACACGATACCTCACTCAGATCCAACGGTCCTTCTATGCTACGGATCCAACAGTTGTCCTTCTCTCGCCACCTCGCGACCTTGCGACTTCTGCACACCCAATACTTGGGTCTTTACCCTGGAAACTCCCGAGTTCATGAGATCATCGATATCTGCCACCTCTCCCCTCATATGGATGGTTCCAAATATCTTGCCGCTTCACCGCTCACAACTTGGAGTACCCAATACTTGGGTTTTCAACCAGCGAACTCTTGAGTTCACGAGGCTTCCCGATCTGTGCCACCTATCCTACGCAGATGGACGACTCACAGCCTCTCCCTACTTCGTTGCCTCGTGACCTCACGTCCTGCAACTTTTGTCACCAAACACTTGGGCGTTCACCCATGCAAGCTCCCGAGATAGCAAGATCTCTCTATCCTTGACACCTATCCCTTCAGATGGACGGTTCTTAGCCTTCTCGCCACTTCGCTACTCGCGAAGCTAAAGGGTTTCCTTTTCAATCCTCCAATATCCGAGTCAGCGAGATGAGAATCTCCTGACACATGTCCTCCACAACGAACGACTCTGATCTTATCGCGTCTCATGATCTCGTTTCTCCTGCTACCCAACTTTCGGGGCTTCAACTTCCGAGTACCCGATACACGATATCACGTGTAGATCTAATGGCTCCCACGGCCCTGAAATCAATGAATCTACCTCTCCTGAGCTTCAAAACCTTTGAAATCTTCTCGTCGCAACCTCCTTTCACCTCTGCAAGATCTGACGATCCTCGTAACTTCACGAAATCTCTTCATAAGATTTTGGTCGTCCGTTCTCCCTTGATTTATCCACGAAATGGAAAAAAAGTATCTCTCCACGAGATTCTTTCGCCGTTTTGCCAACCTATGACGTTCCTCCCCGACTTCAAGTCACACTTGTCTACGTCGATATTCGGTGACTCAGAGGTCTATCCCTCCTGAGCTTTGCTAAATTACTCCAACCTCAATGAGGTTCTCTGCACGCACTCCTTGCGGCACGCCTACGAACACTTCAACTGTTCGATCTTCCTTCGACTCTATATATGCCCGTAGTAGCAGTCCTTCAATACTTCTACTCGGTTTCACGACTGAGACCCTCCTTAGCCTGTGCACTCCTTGCACGGCTTGTATAACCCACTTTCGCTTCTGCGCGAATTGAGAACAAGAGTTTAACTCCCGAGTCTTTTGTCAATGCACTCCTTGCGGACGACTCAACTGCACTCCTTGCAGGAATCCTTGCTCAAAGAGAAACAATTGTAACTCACCTCACTCACTCTCAGATTTTAGTTCTTAATACATGAAATCATACACACAGCATAATAACAAATGCATAACAAGGAGAAATATTCATAAGCAGAGCATTTAACACACATACACAGAGAATAACACAACATCCATGAATCTGAATCAACTTCTTCTATTAATTCAAGATCTATACATGGGTGTTCTTCTACAGCTCTCTACTATTCTCCTATGCTCTCTCCTCTTCTTGCTCTTCCTGAACTAGACTTACAATGATACAAATGAGGGTGTCTATATTCGGTTTTCCCTCTTCCTTCTAGAACTATCTAATCTAAGAATTCAATTCTATCTACCTGCAACTAATACTATAAATGCCTCTGTCTATCTCAGATGAGAGCGTATGTCTCGAGGTCTGAGTACATTTCTACCAAGGCACTTAAATTAAATGATCTCATTTAAGTTAGGCGCGTCAACTTCAAGAGAGAATTTAAAATTCAAAAACTTGCGTTGAACGTCTTCCAGCTGTCTTTCTGATTCCCGTTGGTTTTTCTTTTCGTGAGGGATGCTCTTGCATCAACATCCCACTAACAACAATTCCAATCATCATATAGATCAATCCATCAATTCTATTCATCAATCATCATAGAGGAATGATAATCAATATCACCATCAATAATACATCCATATTAAATATTTGTTGCGTGCGAGAATAACAATTCTAGAACAATCACATGTCGACTTAAGTAAAGGCGCAAGAGAAACTAGCCACTAAATCAGTCATAAATTAAATAATTCAAGATGCAATATTAATTAATATTAAAATCAAGGTGCAATATAAAAGGAAGAAGCAATCGCACGCCCACTTAAATTAAGTCGCACATGTAATTCTATTATTATATCAAAACAAATCAGCAACGCGAGGTAAATATTCATTAAATTGTTGTGGCACCTAAGTAACTACAAAAATCCTTCAATACATCATCTTTTATGCACGCGAGAAATGTATTATCTAGAACAACATTCCTTTCATTACATTCCATTTGCACAAAAGTCTAAGGTCCACAAAATCATTTACTTACACTATAATTTACATGCGCCATAAATCTAACTTCTAATTAATCTCATCATCAATATGTATTTCGCAAGGAAATCTAAAACATAAATTCAACATACATCATATTAAGTTTAAGCACAATAGTATCATCCATTTAACTCAGTGCGCTAGGAGATCTCCTCCTTTCAACAATTATGCATCAACTCAATTAATGTCGCAAAAGTAAACTACACACATGACTATCCAAACCTAGCTATATATATCATGGTGCAAGTAAAATTATGACTAAATATTTTATCCATCCATAGTATTCTTAAGGCGCAATGAGACAACAATTTAAAATACCATTAAAAGAAGAGCATATAACATTTAAGGACTCTGAATATAGCATCAAGGAATATAGAATTAAAGAAGAGATTATAGCATTAAAGACTTTGAATATAACATCAATGAATATAGCATAAAGGAGAGAATATATCATTAAAGACTCAAAATATAGCATCAATAATTTAGCATAAAAAGAGATGATAACTTTAAGAACTCTGAATGTAAATGTTAAATCAAAATTTACTCCATAATCATATTTCATGTAATTCAACCTTCTTATAAAATAATTGGAACTGTGTCGACTTGGAGGACTCTCTCCCACGCAGATATAAAAAGGGGATACACATTTAGGTATCAGTCCGAATTTGTTGGGCGAAGAGGGTGGAAAATGCAGGGAAATAAAAGTGAAGACATGTGCTAGCCTCCCCCACAGGATGAGAACAATTTTCTCAATAAAAACGAAAATAAATAAAGGTGAATACATGTGCTATCCTCCCCTACAGGTTGGGCATGATTTTCTCAATAAAAATGCAGAGAATAAAGGTGAATACATGTGCTAGCCTCCCCCATAGGCTGAGCACCAGGCTGGGCATGATTTACTCAATAAAAATGTAGAGGAATAAAGGTGAAGACATGTGCTAGCCTTCCCCATAGGATGAGCACGAGTTTCTCAATAAAAATGAAGAGAAATAAAGATGAAGACATGTGCTAGCCTTCCCCACAGGATGAGCATGATTTACTCAATAAAAACGTAGAGGAATAAAGGTGAAGACATGTCCTAGACTCCCCCATAGGATGAACATGATTTTCTCAATAAAACACAAAGAAATAAAGGTGAATACATGTGCTATCCTCCCCCATAAGATGAGAACGATTTTCTCAATTAAAACGCAGAGAAATAAAGGTGAAGATGTGTGCTATCCTCCCCCACAGGCTGAGCATAATTTACTCAATAAAAATGAAGAGGAATAAAGGTGAATACATGTGCTACCCTCCCCCACAGGCTAAGCATGATTTTCTAAATAACAACGTAGAGAAATAAAGGTGAATACATGTGCTATCCTCCACCACAGGCTGAGCATGATTTACTCAATAAAAATGCAGAGGAATAAAGGTGAATACATGTGCTAGCCTCCCCCATAGGCTGAGCACGATTTTCTCAATAAAAACGTAGATAAATAAAGGCGAAGACATGTGTTATCCTCCCCCACAGGATGTGAATGATTTTCTCAATAAAAACATAGAGAAATAAAGGTGAATACATGCGCTATCCTCCCCATAGGTTGGGCGTAATAAGCATTCAACAAATAAAACGTAGAGGAAAAACGTTGAGCCCAATGAAGAGAACTGGAGGTAACCACTTGGCGAAATTAAAGAACGAAATGATGTGAAAAAAATGCAAACAATCTCAGAGGCCAAATGTCAAGGCTGAGGAGAAGGGAACATGGTCCAAAGAATTTAAAACACATAGGTGTAATGAATTCTTTCCAAATCAAGTCGGGGTGCAACTTCAGTTAAAAACTTAAAATGGGACAGAGAACAATCAACGCCATGATGAAGCCTAAGGATAGGAAAATCTCTCATGGAGAATAAAGACAAGACATAATTACCACAATGACATGCTTAACTGAATCTCAGAAAAAACATTAAACCTTGAATAGATTTTCAACCAACACGTATGCAATGAAATTAAACTACAATTGTAATTGAAACTAATGAGCACAATCTCAATTTAGAATTACCTTAACCGGAGGCAAAGAATTTGAAGTTGTTGTTCCGCGCTTGCACTACCTCCTTTTTCCTACTTTCTAACCGTGAAGACCTCATGAGTACCTCCCAGCCAACTCTAGGGGTACTCTTCTTCCCCCTTATCCCCCCAATTCGCAAAGGGGCCACACACACAAAACCAGAGAAAAATATATCTCCGAGCTCGCCTCACAAGGTTGATCTACCACTCTCTTTTCGAGTTGGGTATCCCAACTCCCATAAGAAAAATCAGTGAAAGGAATTCCAACATCATAACCTTACACATACCAGTCGTGATCCGTTCCTCTTCTTAGCCATTACTTTTATATATTTCTTCTTAGTGAACACTTTCCATTTGCACAATTAATTCATTTTATTAAAATTTAATTAGGAAATACTATCCCCTGTACACCTGTCACCCGATCCCTTAGTTGCACCAACAATTCATTTATTTGATTTAATTAAATGTCAATTTCCCTCACCCATCCTTAAAGTGCTCCTAAAAATGCTCCTTGTTGTCACTTTATTCCCTCTATTTCCTTTTAATGACTAACACCTTTCTAAAACTTAATTGTGTTTTATTTAGGAAAGCTATTTAGTTAGACTAGACTAGATTCCTTTCTATGTTTCCACATTCCTTTTTATATTCATTTCCCCTTTTTGTGTAAGTTCCAATTTAGCATGTCTAGCACATAATCAATAATTAAATCTTTAGATAAATATTTCTCTTTTAAATTCTTAATTTGATTTTTCTTCATCCCCCTTTTATTAATTGATCATTTAGTTTATTTTTTTTAGTCTTCTTACCCTATTTAGACCTAGGCTTAATTTTTAACTAGGCCTATAAATTATTATTTTTTTTAAGTGAATTTTATAACTAATAAAAATTTACTAATTTAACATTTATTTTAAGGCTGACCCTGTCAAAACAAAATATCATTTTCTAGGCACCTAGGTTTATTCACTCACCTTTATTAAAAATTGTGGCATGCCTTTCAAGACACACTATGTGCTCCAAGGGTTCCACACTCCTTTATTCATGTCTTATTGATGGGACGTGCCCTTTAAGACGCACTAGGTGCTCCCTAGGTGCCACTTGCCTTTGACTAATTTTGGTAGTTGTCCAACCCTTAGAGTCAATACTAAATTAGGCGACCTTGTGAGAGACTAAGTGCCTCTAAGGAATAAGCACCCTTCCTTATTGCATGCCCCTTAGAATATTCATGAGTGACTGTATCAGTATGCTCTCATGGAATCGTGGATCTCTTGAACTAGCTAATCGTTAACCTACAATTCGATCCACAGTGGGAGTGCTAGTAGGATGTGGTAGGGATGCTGCCACACTTCTCCCTCAATATTTGGTTGTTTTGCATGGCCCCTTTACTCGTAATGTGAGTCTGATTAGCAAGAAATTGTTAGCCTACATCCATTAAATAAACACGTGAATGATCCATAACAACATCATAATATACCTGCTCATATGTCACATATGAAAAAACCAAATTAACCAAACCATATATAGTCCACTCCTTGACTCGATCCAGAGTCCAAGGAGGTCCATCGATGCCATCGACATCCCCAATTTGTCAACTGTCCTTCACACTCAAGAGAAACCCATCAATAGCACCTGTCTATACATAGATAATAAAATATCATAACATCATAATCCATAAGCATCACCATCAGAATCCATAAGTGAAGTAGAGAATCATATAATGAATCGGATCACTTGCATGCAAGTTTCCTCAAAGAATAAGTCAAATCATGTGTGTGCAAGAGAGGGATGTTACATACACCCCCTCTTGTTTTAGACTTCGTCCCAAAGTTTCATAGTATAATGTGCAGTAAATAAAGTATCTAACAAGATCTAAATGTATAACTATCAAATAAAAACGGAAACTGTTGGTGCATATCATATGCGTCCTCCCAGGTAGTCGAGTGTGGAATATAATTATCCCACTAGACCTTGACCTAATCAATTGTTCGACATCGTATATTTCAAATGAGATTGTCTAGAATGTGGATTGTCTTTGCCATGAGTGCACCCTCGCCTGACACCTAGAAGGAACTCATTTCAATCACATGTGTAGGATCACTAACATAATGTCTTAAAACAGATACATGAAAAACATCTTGCATACGCCTCAAAGAATCAGGCAAGAATAGTCGATAGGCCACGGGCCCTTTCTCTTCCATAACTTCAAAAGGTCCCACAAACCTAGCAGAGAGTTTAGCACCCCTTCCAAAATTGATTGAACTCTTGTGTGGTTTCACCCACAAGAAAACTCGATCACCAAATTCAAAACTATGGTCAACACGATGTGCATCGGCATAAATATTCTATTGATCCTGTGATTGCTTAATCCTTTTTATTATCGTTTGCATGTGTTATTCCATTTCTTGGATCACTTCTGGTCCTACCAAGACCCTATCCTCAAGTTGATCCCAACTCAAAGGTGTCTGAAATGGTCACCCATAAAGAAACTCAAATGAAGCCATCTTAATGGTGCTTTGATACATGTCGTTGTACACAAACTCTACCAATGGAAATAAATCCTCCCAATGCTTTTTTTTGGTCCATCAAGTAAATACACAACATGTCTTTCAATATTTGGTTCATTCTTTCTATCTGCTAATTTTTCTTCTAGTGATATGCAGTACTAAAGTTAAGTTGGGTTCCCAAGGCCTCTTGGAAACTAGTCCAAAATCGTCATATAAACATTGATCCTTGATCGGATATGATCCTTTTAGCCACACAATGAAATCTCACTATATCGATGATAAAATATCTAGCTATGTATGGCGCCCAATACGTTGTATGCATAGGGATAAAATGTGCACTCTTCGTCAAAGTGTCAACTACCACGAAAATCGAGTTGTGCCTCCTTTTCGTCATCGGAAATCCAACAATGAAGTCCATCGAAATGACCTCCGATTTCGATCCTAGAATAGCTTGTGGCTGTAGTAATCATGTTGGATGTCTATGTTCATCCTTCACTTGCTGACATTCTAGACATCTTGTCACGTAGTTGACTATGTCCTCCTTCATTCCTTTCCTGGAGAATAAGGGTTTAAGGTCTGCCCTCATCTTCGTGAGTCCCGTATGAGCCATGTATATTGATTTATGAGATTCATTTAAGATAAAACTTCTCAACTTGTCATTAGGTGGTACGTAAATCTGGTTATTATACCTCATTAATCCATTGTTCTCCACAGTAAATCCCTCAGATGTTGGTACCAACATGGTGTCTTGTCTGATATTTTCCTTAACCTATTTATATGAGTCATAATCACGTTGTAGAGTTAGAATCTTCTCATGAAGATGAATCTGAATAGGTATCACCGAAAATATGCATGGTCTCCGACTCAATGCATATACCACTCTGTTCATTGTTTCTTTTATGTAGGTAATCTCAAAATCGTACTCGCTAAGAAGTTTTGACCAATGCCTTTGTCATGTGTTCAAGTCACTTTTCATAAAAATGTGTTACAAACCATAGTGGTATGTTTTCTGTTTGAATTTATGTCTAACCAGGTAGTGTCTCCACACTCTCAAGGCATACACAATGGCTAATAACTCCAACTCGTGCATCGTGTAGTTCTCCTCATGCTTTCTTAGCTTCCTTGATATGTAAGGAATCACTCTACCTTCTTGCATCAAGACTCCACCTAAGCCTTCCTTTGATGTGTCTATGAATACCAAGAAGTCCTCGTCCATGTCAGGGAATTTTAGTATCGATGATGTTGTCAACAACTCCTTGAGCCTTCGAAATGATTCTGTGCATTTCTCGGTTCATACAAAATTATTTCTCTTCTTCTGCAATTCCGTAATAAAATTTTCTATCTTCGAAAAACCTTTGATGAACCATTGATGATATCCTTCTAAACCCATGAAGCTGCGTACTTTGGGTATGTTCACTAGTGCAAGACATTCCATAATAGCCTCTACCTTCATTGGATCCACAACGATACCTTGGCCAAAGATGACATGCCCTAAATAATGAATCCTCGATTGATAAAAAGAGCACTTCGATAGTTTCCCATATAATTTGTTCTCTTGTAAGCATTGTAGTACCAAGCACAAATGTTCGTCATGTTATTCCATCATCCAAGAATATATTAAAATATCGTCAATGAATACTTGAACAAACTTGTCCTAGTATTCGCGGAACACCCCATTCATCAAGCTCATGAATACCCCTAGGGCGTTTGTCAGTCCAAAAGGTAATATGGTAAACTCGTAATTTTCAAACCTCATCTTGAATGAGGTATTAGGAATGTCTTCCTCCTTGATCCATAACTGGTGATACCCTGATCTCAAGTCGATCTTCGAAAACACCTTCACACCCTTCATTTGATCAAACAAATAATTTATTCATGTCAATGGATATTGGTTCTTGATCGTTACCTTCTTCAATTGACGGTAGTCAATGTAGAGTCTCCACAACCCATCCTTCTTCCATATGAAAATAACAGGTGCACCCCAAGGTGACACACTTGGATATATAATCCCTAGGTCCAACAACTCTTTTAGTTGCATTTTCAACTCCTGTAACTCAGGGGTCGACATCTGATAAGGTGTTCTTCCTATTGGTTTAGTTCCAGGTTTTAGGTTGATATTAAATTTGAATTCCCTCTCAAGCGAAAAACCTAGTAACTCCTCTAGGAATAGGTTAGCAAAATATCGTACTACCAGAAGGTTTTCTAGTCCTTCCTCCATGCCCTTTTCATTCAATGTAAGGATTTCATAAAGATTTCATCCTTTGCGCATTCTCTTTCGTAGTTGTAGGGAAGAGATGAACCTTAGGGAAACTCCCTAGTTCTTTTCTACAATCACTCATCTCTGTGCCTCATCATTGGTCAAAATCAATCATTTCATCTTGCAGTTGAGTATCACATCATGCAATTTCAACCAGTCCATACGGATCATGACATCATAATATCATAATATAATGATCTAAAGGTTGGCCTTCATGATGAATTCTACTAGGTTAAAGTTACAATCTGTAACCTTTCCTCCAACATTATTCTTGTCTCCTAAAGCCATTTCCACATAGTTAAACTCATCCTGTTCGAATGCCTTTACCTAAATTATTTTTAGCACTACACCAGAAATAAAGCTCTATGTAGCACCTAGATCTATGAAAATACTAAATTTCTAGTCAACGATGGTACCTGACATCTTGAGCACAATAGACTCGTGCTTGGCTTGGTGGTTATTCACTGCTTCATGAATCTGGTGGGCCTTTCCCAAATATCCTATTTTAGTGTGTTTGACTGACCTAAATACTCTGGCCCTCTCAACTAAGAAGTCATGTTGGTAATGTGGCTCTCCACATGTCCAACACCCAATCTTCGGCCCAGTACTCCTGGTCCCCGAAGTAG
The DNA here is from genome assembly GCA_009831015.1 of Picea engelmannii. Classification (NCBI taxonomy): domain Eukaryota; kingdom Viridiplantae; phylum Streptophyta; class Pinopsida; order Pinales; family Pinaceae; genus Picea; species Picea engelmannii. Next base: position 267,331 of record ML786355.1, on the reverse strand, counting down.
AAGTTGATGCTCACCATATTGGAACCCTATTTTTTTTTGTTGAACAAGCCTGAACTGCTGCTACTGTGGTCGATGTTGTTGTTGGTGTTGTGGTCCTTTGTAGGGAGTCCGTTGTTGAGGCACCGGTCATCATGGTGCCATGAACATGGATCCTCTCGAAGCACCTCTATACCTTGATGGATGTATAGCCGGTGTCTAATGCTACTGTGCACCAGATGTCATCTGTCCCGTCGGTCTTTCATGAGTCCTTCTTTGACTCCAGGTGATGAGTTATTCCTTATCTATGAGAGCCTTTTGGACATCATCATGCAATGTCTGAGGCATTAGGATCCCTACCTTCGAATGAATGATGACATTAATGTTGAACACAAACTTTTTGACCTTGAGCTTCTCGGTTTTTAGATGTGGATCGTACCTAATAAACTCCATGAAATGGGCCTCATACTTGGGCACTGTGTGACCACCTTGTCATAATTCATTGACCTCATTGTGCCGACACTCAATTAATTCCTCAGACAGATACCTCTCCTAGAACTGCTCCTTGAATATCTCCCATGACACGTCTTCAACGACCATGTTCAGTTATGGCAAGAGCATCTTCCACTATAGAAGATCTCTCCCCTTCAGCTGAAATACCACCATGAGGACCTTCATGTTGGAGGTGTAGTCATGAAATTCAAGGCACATTGCCATGTTCTCCAACCATGCCTCGGTGGCTGTGCCATCCGTGGCACCCAAGAACTTAGGAAACTTGACCTACTCGAGTTATCGGTGAATGCTACCAGTACCAGTTGGGGCGTAGTGGGCCCTCAAGGGGTATCGATGCCCTAGCCTCATCTCTATCCAGATGGCTAATCAAGGCCTATGACATCCTCTGAAAGGACCTCATCAACCCAACCACATCCCTTACAACAACATGTTCCTGTCTAATAACTTGTTCTTCTCCATGGGGGTTAGACCTCTCTGTCGTGGATGCTACTAGAGGTGTCACGCCTCCTCCTCTAGCACCACGTTGTCTTCCTCCACAATGTCCTCTAACCATGATTAACTACATGAATACAATTCAAATTAATTAGTGATAAATTATTAATCAAGGGTTTATACAGTGGAAGGTGTAATGATCCCAAGTCGCGGGGTTGAACCCACTCTGATACCATATGTAAAAACCCCTCTGTTACGACAAAAAAAGAAACATACGATATGTAATTTTTTTTTTTTTGGCTTTAGGTATTATCCATTAGAATTAATAACAAAATCATTGACAGATCATCCAATATATTAGCGAAACAATAATAACACATTATCAATCATTCACGACGTAAACCTGACACATCATTTCCATGAATAATGATACACATATTGATGCATTAACACAAATAAATAATGATCCATAATCATTGCATTCATACAAATAAATAAGGATGCATAAACAATACAAATCATAAAGCACTCAACTCCTCTCATCAGGATAATCATCAGATAACACCATGATAACATGAGATAACATAACGATAACTTAAGGATCATAAATATAATCATAATAATGACATAAGGTACTACCCACCCAACCTACCCTGCAAGGTTAGGACCTCCAAGATAGATAAGCAACGCTCAAGCCCAGGTTCCAATTGATTTTCACCATTTAAGGTCTCAAGGCTAGAGATTGTTCTGAGGCACAAGGAGGTGTCTACATCCCACTAAAAACAAGTCCAGTAATCATATATATCAATACATCAATCATCATAGTGCAACGGTAATCAATATCTCGATCAATCATACATATGTATTAAATATTCATTGTGCGCGAGAGTAACAATTCTAGAACAGTCACATGTTGACTTAAGTAAAGGTGTAAGATAAACTAGCCACTAAATCAGTCATAAATCAAATAATTCAAGACACATGATTAATTAACATTAAAATCAAGGCACAAGATAAAAAGAAGAATCAATCGCACGCCCACTTAAATTAAGTCACACATGTAATTCAATTATTATATCACAACAAATCAATGACGAGAGGTAAATATTCATTAAATTGTTGTGGCGCCTAAGTAACTAAAAAATTCCTTCAATACATCATCTTTTATGCACGCAAGAAATTTACCATACAGAACAACATTCCTTTCATTACATTCTATTTGTGCAAAAGTCTAAGGTCCACAAAATCATTTACTTACACTATAATTTACACGCGCGATAAATATAACTTCTAATTAATCTCATCATCAATATGTATTGTGCAAGGAAATCTAAACCATAAATTCAACATACATCATATTAAGTTTAGGTGCAATAGTATCATCCATTTAACTCAGTGCGCTAGGAGATCTCCTGCTTTCAACAATTATGCATCAACTCAACTAATGGCGGAAGAGTAAACTACACACATGACTATCCACACCTAGCTATATATATCATGGCGTGAATAAACTTATGACTAAATATTTTATCCATCCACAGTATTCTTAAGGCGCAGTGGGACAACAATTTACAATACCATTAAAAGAAGAGCATATAACATTTAAGGACTCTGACTATAGCATCAAGAAATATAGCATTAAAGACTCTGAATATAGCATAAAGGAGATCATGTAGCATTAAAGACTCATAATATAGCATCAATGAATTTAGCATAAAAAAAGATGATAGAATTAAGAACTATGAATATAAATGTTAAATCAAAATTTACTCCATAATCGTAATTCATGTAATTTAACCATCTTATTAAGTAATTGGAACTGCATCGAGCTAGAGGACTTCCTTCCACGTAGAGATAAAAAGGGGATACAAAGATGTATCATTCCAAATTTCTTGGGTGAAGAGGGATAAAAATGCAGGGAAATAAAGGCAAAGACATGTGCTAGCCTCCCCCACATGCTGAGCACGATTTTCTCAATAAAAATGCAGAGAAATAAAGGTGAAGACATGTGCTAGCATCCCTGACAGTCTGGGCATGATTTTCTCAATAAAAACACAAAGAATAAATGTGAATACATTTGCTAGCCTCCCTCACAGGCTGAGCATGATTTTCTCAATAAAAATGTAGAGAAATAAAGGTGAATACATGTTCTATCCTCCCCCATAGGCTGAGCATGATTTACTCAATAAAAACGCAGAGGAATAAAGCTGAAGACATGTGCCAGCCTCCCCCATAGGATGAGCACGATTTTCTCAATAAAAACATAGAGAAATAAAGCTGAATACATGTGCTAGCCTCCCCCACACGATGATCATGATTTACTTAATAAAAATGTAGAAGAATAAAGGTGAAGACATGTGCTAGCCTCCCCCACAGGTTGAGCATGATTTTATCAATAAAAATGCGAAGAAATAAAGGTGAAGACATGTGCTAGCCTTCCCCATAGGATGAGCATGATTTTCTCAATAAAAACACAAATAAATAAAGGTGAATACATGTGCTAGCCTCCCCACAGGTTGGGCGTAATAATAATTCAACAAATAAAATGTAGAGGAAAAATGTTGAGCCCATTGAAGAGAACTGGAGGTAACCACTTGGCGAAATTAAAGAATGAAATATTGTGAAAAAAATGCAAACAATCTTAGAGGCCAACTGGAAAGGCTGAGGAGAAGGGAACATAGTACAAATAATTTAAAATTCAGAGGTGCAATGAATTATTTCTAGATCAATTTGGGATGCAACTTCAGTTAAAACCTTAAAATGGGATAGATAAAAATCAACGCCATGATGAATCCTAAGGATGGGAAAATATCTCATAGAGAATAAATAGAAGACAAACTTACCACAACGACATGCTTAAATAAATATTAGAAAAAACATTAAACCTTGAATATATTTCCCAGCAACACGTATGCAATGAAATTAAGCTTCAATTAAACTAATGAGTGCAATCTCAGTTTAGAATTACCGTAATCAGATGAGAAGAATCTGAAGTTGTTGTTTTGTGCTTCCGCTCCCTTCTGTCTCCTTCTTGATAACCATGAAGACCTCACTGGTACCTCCCAGCCAATGCTAGGAGTACTCTTCTTCCCCCCTTAGCCCCTTGAGACACAAAGGGGCCACACACACAAAAACAAAGAAAAATCTATCTCCTAGCTCACATTGGAAGGTCTAGCTACAACCCTCTTTTTGAGTTGGGTATCCCAACTCCCACAAGAAAAATCAGTCAAATAAATTCTGTCAACATAACCTTACGCATAACAGTCATGATCCATTCCTCTTCTCATCCATTACTTTTATAGAGTTCTTCTTAGTGACCACTTTCCATTTGCACAATTAATTTGTTTTATTAAAATTTAATTAGGAAATACTCTCCCCGTACACTTATCATCCAATCTTTTAGTTGCACCAGAAATTCATTTATTTAATTTAATTAAACGTCAATTTCCCTCACCCATCCTAAAAGCGCTCCTAAAAGTGCTCCTTGTTGTCCCTTTATTCCCTCTATTTCCTTTTAATGATTGACGCCTTTATAAAACTTAGTTGGTTTTATTTATAAAAGTTCTTTAGTTAGACTAGATTAGATTCCTTTGTATGTTTCCACATTACTTTTTACATTCATTTCCCCTTTTTTTCTAAGTTCCAATTTAACATGTCTAGCACATAATCAGTAATTAAATCTTTAGATAAATATTTCTCATTTAAATTCTTAATTTGATTTTTCTTCATCCCCCTTTTATTAATTGATCATTTAGTTTTTTTTTTAAGTCTTCTTACCCTATTTAGACGCAGGCTTAATATTCAACTAGGCCTAAAATAAAATAAAAATTAAGGGAATTTTATAATTAATAAAAATTTACTCATTTAACATTTATTTTAAGGCTGACCATGTCAAAACAAAATATATTTTTCTAGGCACATAGGTTCATTGACTTACCTTTATTAAAAATTACGACATTCACTTCAAGACACACTACGTGCTCCAAGGTTGCCACTCACCTTTATTCATGTTTTATTGATGTGACATGCCCTTCAAGATCCACTACATGCTCCAAGGGTCCCACACACCTTTGAAAAATTTTGGTAGTTGTCCAACCCTTGGATTCAATACTACATCAAACGACCTTTTGAGAGACTAAGGGTCTCTAAGGAATAAGGACCTTTCCTTACTGTGCACCCCTTAGAATCTTTGTGAGTGACTGTCTCAGTCTGCCCTCACAACATCATGGATGTCTCAAACTAGGTAATCTTTAACCTACAATTTGAGCCACGGAGGGAGTAATAGTAGGCTATGGTAGGGATGCTTCCACACCTCTCCCTCAATATCTTGTTGTTGTGCATGGCCCTTTTACTCCTAATGTGAGTCTGATTAGCAAGCAATTGTCAGCCTGCATCGATTAATGAAAGAAGTCAACGATCCATAACAACATCATAATATCCCTGCTCATATGTCACATCTGAAAAAACTGAAATACCCAAACCATATTCAGTTCACTCCCCTACTCGATCCAAAGTCCAAGGAGGTCCATCGATGCCATCGGCATCCCCAATCTGTCAAGTGTCCTGCACACTCAAGAGAAACCTGTGAATAACACCTGTATATACATAGATAATAAAATAACATAACATCATAATCCATAAGCATCATCATCGAAATCCATAAGTGAAGCAGACAATCATATAATGAACTAGATCACTTGCATGCAAGTGTCCTCAAAGAACAAGTCAAATCATGTGTGCGCAAGTGTGAGATGTTACAAATTTGAGGAAATTTTTGTACCTTCAGCAC
>ML786355.1:249211-261286 GCA_009831015.1 Picea engelmannii | reverse complement strand
ATATATATATATATATATATATATATATATATATATATATATATATATATATATATATATATATATATGCCATGTTTCAACTCCATGTTGAACAAAAGATATCCTTCATAACAAGCAAGACACTATTGAAATGTTTAAACATAAGAAAATTTTCACTTTAAATTTCTTTATGGATAATATATAAAATCCATCTTAACTCTAGGTCTATTATTATCATACGTTGAGAGGGATAGTGATGTAGGAGCATCGTCAGCAAAGAATACATGGATATACAACTCAGCGCCATAGCGTACCTTTTGAATCATTTTGGAATCTTAAGCACTGGAGCTTCCTGCAAATATTTTTGGAACAGATTGAAAACTGAAGAAAATCTAAATGCTTGGAAGATGAATGATCACGAGAGATCCAAGAGTTTCACCCTTATATATTAATGTAACAGAGCTTAAGTGGTAGTTAGTTTTTTTTCTTCTAGAACATAGGTATTCAGAGGGAACCCTAGTAGCCTCTAGTATAAGTAGAAGTTTTTTATTCTCAAATGAGTCTATTGAACATGATGGTAGCTGAAAATTATTAGGAGATTTCTGTGATTTAGTTTTTTCTGAATTTTAGTTGTTGTTTTTCATATATGTTGTCATTTACATTTGAATGAATATAATAGAGGAATATTGATCCAACTATGTAAGGTTGTTGCTACTTAACTTTTCTCTGTTATTTTTGTGTTTTCATGAATACATGAATTATACTGTTGAATGTATGGATCTGCGAAATACAAGATAAGTTTCAATTGTTTCTCTTCTGAGAGCTCGGATGTAAGGAGTGCACACTGTCCACAAGGAGTGCGTCGACATATTATATATTTGACTAAGAGAAACTTAGGAGGGGTAACAAGAAACTTAGACCAAGTGTTGCAAGGACTGCACAGGGTCAAGAATTGACTAAGTGTCGAGAGATCATGATTGTGAAGTATAAGGAGTGTGTATTAAGATTTCTTTTGAAGAAATCTCTAAGTCCAAACTTTTTCAAAGATTCCAAGTTCCCAAGGAGTGCGTCGGAGTCAATATTAGGAGAGATAGTGACAAATATCCAATAGAAAAGGAGAGATTTATTGAAGGTTGTGAAGTGATAGGTGAGATCCCTTTGAAAGAAGTCAAGATCATTGAGAACCATTAGATATCAAGAAGGTGTGAGGAGATTACACCTTGAATTCCTTTGGGCTTCGCATGTTCAAAGGTTTCCATTTGTGAATGAGTCAAACTTTCCAAAGTTAAAAACCCAAAATCCATCTGGACCGTAGATCCATTCGGAGAAAGTGGGATCATTCCAGACCATCATATATGGGAGAAGTTGTTCGGTGGTTGGCCATGATTTCCTTCGAAAATTCATGAATTGGAGGATTCAGAGTGTTGAAGAGTCAAAATTCATGAAGTCGCGAAGTCGTGAAGTTGCAAAGTCATGAAGGATATTTTCACTGTTAGTCGTCGGAGGAAGCACAAACCGTAGATTGGGTCCCGAGTAGCTTCGCTGATTTGGAGTTCACGTAAGAAGAGATCTGTTGCATCCAAAGCAGTGGAAGTTCGAAGTCTCAATCACCTAGGAGGTCAAACCACAGTTCATAGCTAGAGGTCACATCAAGGAGAGGGGCTATTGGAAAGGATATAGAGCCAAAATTTCTAAGTTTATAAAAACGCTAAGGAAGGGGGCCTGCAGGCTCCATAAGACCCATGCCCAAGGAGGAAAAGGGGGCCTGTGTGAATTGTTCTAGGGTCTATTGAATTCCTGGAGGATCTAATCCATCTCATTGATCTAAATATACTTGATCAAGAGGTCGCAGAGCCCTTAGGAGATAAGGGGGGTTTGCATTAGATAGAGTCCCTTGAGGAAATATTTGTTCATGAAGGGATTTGTTCCATTTTAGTGTATGATATATATGGAGTTAATATGGATGTACATTGTTTCTTTCCCATACAATTCTTTAAATAACATATAACATATTTATGTTTGTTTCTACGCATGAGTAATCTCCTCTCTATCCTTAGATACCTTATATTTCATGAGATATAACTTATTTCTATTTGTTTCTATTGATGAGTTATTTATGGCTCCCTATCCTTAAACACCTTATATTTCATGGGATATAACCTATTTCTATTTGTTTCTGTCGATGAATTATCTTCTCTCTATCCTTACATACCTTATTTTTCATGGGATTCTTAGCTTTGACTTCTTATTTTCATATCTCTCTCTCTCTCTCTCTCTCTCTCTCTCTCTCTCTCTCTCTCTCTCTACACACACACACACCACATGTCAACTTCATGTTGAGCAAGGAAGGAATTAGACATCTCCTTCATAATGAGAAAAAAATCATTGAAATGTTTTAACCAAGATCCATCTTAACTCCATATCTATCACGAGGGATCAAATCGATTGAGATGAAAGCCTCACTACAAGGACAAGAGATTCTACTGGAGAATTTTAGTGTTATAAAATTTGGAAAAAATTTCAAAAAGAACTCAACTACAACCTTCTCTATTTTCTCCAGAGGATTTAATAGATGTTCCATATAACTAAAAAAATTTGGGTAGTCGAAGGTTGTAGCGGAGATTTTTTTTTTTCCAGTGTTGTTCTTATCAAAACACACTGGTACATTATTGACAAATATGCACCGGTATGTTAATGTAATAAAACACATTGATACATTAATATACTAAAAATTCCCCAGATCTTAATATAATAAAAAAACTACCCCAATGTGTTTATAACTATTGCGTGTAGTTCAACCTTTGTCATCATATGCAGACCACCGATGCTCTTATAATTTCCACACACTAGTTTCACCTTGTTTTCATATCAAGCACCAATGTGGTTTAGGATTTGTATGCCCCTGTGCATTTAAGTTATAGTTATCCTCGGTGTGATTAAGTTATACTGAGACCCGATGCGTTTAACATATTATGCGCTTTGATGCATTTAATATATCATGTTCCCCAGTGCTTGTGTAATTAGTATGTACTAATATCTTTTTTACCATGTGCATCGAAAGGTAGTGAAATTTTGAATAGTCGAGGTGAGATGTTGGTACCATTATTTTTAGTAAGCACCAGTGTGTATATTATAATAAAAGAACTAATGCGTAAATAATATTTAAAATATCAACACTTATAATAAAAATAATTCACTGGTACAAAAATTATTTTTAGTGCCCCGACCTTTATTTCAAACGTGAGCACCATACACTTTTAAAATTATAAATATAATTGTGCGTTATATCATTTAGGAAACAATTTGTTTTCTCAATAGTATGTATATTGGTGTATTATTATAATTAATATGCATAGGTACGTATGACTCCTCAAAATGCATCGATATCTATATTACGGCACACAATCTCTAGTGAGTTCAAAAGAATACATTGCACTGATATGTATATATTTTAATTCATTGTTTCTTATAAATTTTTAGTTAATCATTTCAAAATCAAATATTTTTTATAATAATATTGTTTTATATTTTTATTATTGCATTTCGATATAATAATTGCATTAATACGCTATCCAACCAATTAAAACTCTATTATTTGTACAATGTAAATAATCCACATATTAATTGTTTAGGAACACAACATTTTACAACATTTGACAATGCAATGAAATAAGAAACTCATTTTCATACAAAAAGAGACAACGTAAAGGTCTAATACAATAATCAAATTGCAACCAATTTGTAATTTTTACTCTTATTGGTAACACGTCCTCATGCAATTGGGACAATATGTTGAGTACATTAAACAAAATCTCTAATTTTCAGAGACAAATATTCAAAAACATACAATTTGCAACAACATTAAATTATATTGATTGGCATTCATTAATTGAATTGTTGACATTGCTCAAGTTGTGTTCATGCCTCATTCATTATCATTTGTAGGTGATATTGTACTTTGGTTTTTAAACATATTTGTTTCTTGATCGACTTGTTTTTTCATGTTCCACCCCTTCATCTTCCATCTAGAACCATAGAAATAAGCTATAATAAGTACATAACTACATTTATATATATAGTAAAATATACATGATTGCATAAATAAAAAAACATACCTTAACACAAAGTCTTTTATAAACAATACACATTCTTTCGAAGCCATGATCATGAATTATCTCAAAATCTCCTATGTTGTATGGATTCCATACTTTGTTTCATGCATGTTTAATATGAAAGGACAAAGCACACTTGATATAATCAATATGATTTTTTCTTGTTTTTTCATCAATTATAAAACAAGACAAGTTAAACAACATATCTACTTATAAATTATTCAATTAATTTTCCATTCTTCAAGATATACTCAGAACCCATAATTAACCCAATGTTTATCAATTCATGGGTTGGATCCTCTTTGTAGAATGCATCCATGGACAAGTGTAAATTAATTATTTAAATATAAAAATCACATCAAACATGAAATATTAAGAAATGACGAAAACATAAATACTCACAAAGTTTGTGATCAACCATTTTATTCCTCGTCGTCCTTTCTTATGTGTTGAATGGATTCTATTTTTATTTTTATTATCTACAACAAAACAATTGAAAATCAGTATTCCATGCGATATTTAAATTTGATGTACATAAAAAAAAAATTGATTACATACCTCTGATGCACATTGTAGTTGGGATGGATCATTTGGCGACAAAATCATGTTCATTTCTTTTAGCATATTCTTCTACACTTCTTTGGACATCCTTAGTGACATGTCTTGGTTTTCCCCTTGTTTGTCCACTGGAATGTTCAATAATCCCTAAAAAAATAAAATATGTAAAATTATTAATATTTGTTTAAAAATGAGATCTTCGTGCATATATTAAAATAATCCACACTGGGGCATCAACAATATATATGCAGTAGTACAATATAAAAATGTCATTGCAAAATTGAAAATGGTTTACAAATTTTTGTATTCAACTATTGTTTTATGAATTAAGAAAATCACAACTTCCTAAGTACTTTTTATTGTGCACTGTCGTGCAATAAACAAATTTAAGAAATGACTATTTCCATATATAAGTAACATTTTTTCCATTTTAAACTAAACAATGCACTTTTAAAAAATGTGTCTCGTTGTGTATTTAGGTAAAATGCGCATTGCCAACCGTGAAAATGATTTTTTTAATAATATTTTAAATTAAAATAAAGTGTTCTTGTTTACAAAGAAATATGTGTTTGTGCGCTAACTATGTACAGAGTGCACTAGTCATCATGAAAGCATTTAAAAAATCTAACAATGACATGACGGTTTGTGATCCAATGCAATGAGTGGTTTCATTGCAATGGATAGGAAATTCCAATATATAAATTAAAAATCCCTATAAAGAAATCATGTTTAAAAAAATTCTTTTGAAATATAGAAGGAGAAAACAAAAAAACAATGAGAAAATTAAGGCTTTCAATACTGAAGGTAACTATGAAACCCTTTTTTTTGTTTGGGAATGCAACGAAAATTATTTGAATAAAATAGGAGAATGATAAATATGATTAATAGCATCAAATCATATACCTAAAATTTCTCCTTTGCAAACTTCTATGTGATCTACAATAATCCCCCTCGAATTTGCTCTTAAAACAACTCCACCCACTTTGAAATATTTTCTAATAAATCTATGTTGCACAAATATCCTTTCTAAATTTTGGCAAACAAATAAAATAATGAATAGGGTTTTCGTTTATAAACACAAAAGTAGAATTATCGCTCATTTTTTTTATATATATTTCAGCACATTCATGATAAATGTGCGCTTATTGTTTTTTAAAAGTTACATTTTCGGTGCACTATACCATGTGTAGTGCACCGGTGTGGTGTGTACATATAACAGATCGATTTATTTTCATAATAAATTCCAAAGTATTGATAATAAGAATGTGTTATTTTTCTAACTTGCTTTAGTCAGTGCACTATATAGTTTGAAATGCATCGGTGCAAAGTGTAATTAATAATATACTGAGTTGGTGTGTAAGTAATAACTCACGATAAGACAGTTAAATTTGCACAATGCAAATGAAAGCATCTATATTTAAATTTTGTAGAGGTTTTACTTTGCGGAGGAAATAACGAAGGTTAGTCTTTGACGCTTCTCTCAATTACATGCACTGATGTGTTTAGTGTATCCATATGCATCGATGCATCTTTGTTTGATAAAGCACAACGGTGGGGGATAAAGAGAAGGAGAGAGAGTGAATGGGATACAATGAGTGAGAGAGGGAGGGGGAAAGAGAGGTAGATGTGTGTGTGTGTGTGTGTGTGTGTGTGTGTGAGAGAGAGAGAGAGAGAGAAGCTGGGGGGATATAGGGAGAGATGGGGAGAGAGGGAGAGAGCCAACAAGATCAAGAGAGAGATTGAGAGTGAGATTGAGAGAGAGGAGGAGGAGGGGTAGAGAAAGAGAGAGGGACATTGAGCATAAAATTCACATTTTCTATGTTCAAGGAGGATATTTGCAAGGATTGAGTAATTATTTCATATTTTGTAAAGCCACATTGAGATTTTTTATATAGTTGGGTGGGACAAAATGATGTTGTAGAAAAAAACAATTATTTATTAAGTGTGTTGTCAAGTTATAAAAGTTATTTTTGAAGTTAGAATGTTCTATGCTACCGAAAATGATGGTTTTGTCTCAAATGTAAGGAAAAAATAATTATAATATCAAATGGATAATTCTTTTGATTTCAACACCTCATTCTATATATTTGGAAATCCTTCAAGTTGTCTCATGTTGATTGTAGCACATCTAGAATTTGTTGATAATTAATTTATCTCATTAAATTTATGTTAAGTACATGCATGTTTAGCTTAATAATTTTTCAATGAATTTTGCAAGATCAAGATTCATGATCGAGTTCAAATGCTCAAGATATTCCCATGGTCACAAAATTCCACAAGCTCTTATTAGGAGAAAGATACCCCAAACAAATGTTTGATGAAAATGGATAGATTCTTTACCCTACCAATCCTAACATGTCATATTCCAAGTTCAAGGATATTAGTGTGTGAATTTGATATCTTTTATGTAGACAACCCCTTATGGAATAAGAAAAAGATGATTGAGTAATTGTATTTTTGGATTTTCAATGGAATTAATATAATCCATTGCTTAATTCAACATTTTTTTTATAAAGGGGTTGGTTTCATGTTTATTATTGGGAAAAAAATGTCCATTATTCTAATAAGTGTTTGGTATAATTTTTGAACATATTAAAATAATTGTGTTACTCTTATTTTCAATGTAATGTTCAATATTTTTAAAATCGGGATTCTGATTATGAACGACATGTCCACCATCTACCATTGCACTCCACTACGATGTCAAGTTGCAAGATTGCTGCTAAATGAAAAGAGCTTGGAGAGGAAGCATATTGAACATGGTTGAAACAACCACCTATTCAATTCCCACTACATCATGATCCACCAATTCAAAACCTTGATAGTAACACTAGTTCTTCACATGTTTGGGATGAAGTCAATGATATAGAGGTTGGTATGGATGATTTCTTTCATGATACCCAATTTATGGAGGGTGTTTTGTTAGATACATTCCAACAAAATGAACTAGGGGATGACAATGATGTCATAGATACCTTCTATGAAATCCTGAAATCTTCTTCCACCACCACTCTATTTGGTCCAGTACACGAGTCTACAAGGTCTACCTAGCTAGGGATAACAATATTATTATACAATTTGAAGAAATGTATGATATGTAAAACGCATGTTTCTAGAAACGTTTGAGGAAACTAATCACACAATGAAGGAAGAAAAGGGTTGATTTTATTCATGCTTAATTACAATGTAAATTTCTATTGTCCACTAATTGCAGGTTACTCAAAGATAAGGTACTTCCAGGTGATGTTCTCTTTCCCAATAGTTGTACAAAGGAAAAAAAAATGATGAAAATGTTGGGTGTTGAGTACATATCATACCATGTATGTATGAATGATTGTGTTTTATATAGAAACATATATATATACAAAGACATATGTCTAGAATGTGGGCATGACAAGAGCCATAAATAAAAAAACAAGAGTAAGGCACATTTTCATCCTCATAAGATATTGAGGCACATGCCTATAGTCCCAGGATTCAAATCCTCTTTAAGTGAAAAAAATAGCCATGTTGTAGGGGTGGCATGCCTCACATTGAAGTGAGCTAGGATTTATGTGAATCCTAACTGATTCAATAGCCATGAAGCATATAGAGGATACATGGCCTGATAAATTCAAGGATGAAGCACATAACATATGATTGAGCATAGCTATCAATGGAGTTAACCCATATTCCCTCCAAAACACCAACTATTTTGTTTGTCCAGTGGTAGTGATCAATAACAATATCCCCCCATGGGTTTTTGTGAAGAATGAACATTTTATGTTGGCTCTTATAGTCTCGGGTAGAAGAAAAGTGAAGAGAATGGATGTCTACCTCCAACCACTGATTGATGAATTTAAGAAATTATTAGAAGGGACACATGTATATGATTTATCAAGACCCATCCCAATGGTGAAGTCTTTTACGTTTTATGGATTATGTGCATACACCACACACTATTATCCATGACTTGGAGTTTTCTCTAGTAAGCATGTTCATCGATTTGTTTATATCTGTAATTTTATTTGGCATACTTCATTTTATGTCTTGTAACAAAAGGGTATCATGGATGTGTTGGACTTACTTCACACACACCTAATATTTTTTTTTCCTAAGGATTTTCCTTGTTTATTAGTCATTATTCAATCTCCTATATTTTAGGAAGAATATTCCTCTAGGGAGAATATTATATCTAGTTTGATCAGTTGAGTGGAGTCTAAATGGTACATTGGTATCGTCACCATGCAACATTGGGATAATCACCATCTAATGTGCATTGTCCTTGTGGTCATCACTAGACTATCCCATTACCCATGATTCTTGGATCTCCTCCTCACGTCACTTTGTTTCAATCAGTTAACTCAATACTGATAGACTAGTTAACTTAGCTAGGTGGCAGTTCACTCTCGTAACTGCCCGAGAGACTAGACTAGGTGGTATTTTACTCCTGTAATTGTTGGTGTGTGTCCATATCACTCTATGCCACCACTATGACACATTGGCTTCTCCTGTAGTGCACATTGGTTGAGTTATACAGAGTATATTGTGTAAATTATTGATTATTCATTTGGTTAATGAGAATTCTTCCATTTTTTCTCTCTTGCTTCTTCTTTCTCAATTTCTCTCTGCAAATGTGTGTGTTATTATATATATATATATATATATTATTTGTAGTTTCAATACATTTACATGGTATCATAGTCAATGGAATTCTAATAAAAATACACACCAAATTATTTTTGCAGGTACCAAAGATTGAAGACAATGGAAAAATGGAATTCCCAAAAGAATTCATTCTTACACCTTACAACTTATTTGCATGGAAGGAGAAGATCATCATGCATTTTCTAAGTAGAGGATTCTATAGGTTACCATGAACAAATAGAAAAAACCAACATCATCCATAGAAAAATTCAAGTATCTAAATCGAATGGATGAAGCATTCAAAACAATTTGTAGTCTCATTTCTCTCGATCTCCTTTTTCACATATCTTCCTATAAATCCCCCAATGAATCTTGGAACACCATGGAAGATATTTTTGGAAAATAGGATGAGATAAGGGGACACATGATTGAGGTGTAATTTCTCACATTAGATCCCAAAAGCTTCGATAATATCCAAGATTTATTTACCAAATATAAGAATTTTTTGTCAAAACTCAAGGCTTGCGAGGTTGATAAATCTAAGGAGGAGAAAAAAATGGTTCTCACCATTCTCTCCAAACTAGGTCCAAAATACTCAGTGTTTGTATCCACATTTCATTCAGTTATATTCGCATCTAGATCTACCTAGAAGATGCCCTCACTTAAGGACTTTATCAAGTCTCTGACACAAGATCAGAGCAAGCTCATCAACATGGGAAAAATCAAAGGCCCAATCATGCATGCACTTACTATGAAAGATGGAAGTGGCCATCAATATAAAAAATATAAATATAAATACAAAAGGAAAGTACATGCAAATCCGAAGAAGGAAGGGTACTCAAAACCCTTCAACGATGCCTCCAGATCTAAAGGTGGAAATGGAAGAAAAGGGGAGAAATTTTCTTACTTGCATAAAGGATTCCATCTAGAATATGCATGTATGTAGAAATATATAGATCTAATGACCCAAATACTTCAGCAAAAAAACCTTGGAGATCGCATCCCTGAGGGTGCCAAGAAGAAGAAGCCAAAAGATCAGAATCCCAAGAAAGGAAATTCTAGCCATGCTTTGATTGCCATCAACTCCTCTCCCAATACTTGGATCATAGATTTAGGAGAATCACACCAAATTGATGCCAAAAAATAAGTCTATTCTTCATTGGATTCATGCAAAGGTCTTCATATTCTGATGGGGGATAACTCTCTAGTCAAGGTCACTGACAAAGGAAGGATTGAACTCACAAACAAAATCTTTGAGAATGTGTTAAACGTTCCCAAACTTTCCGTCAACCTTCTCTCCATATATCAGATGGCCAATTCTGGCACCGGAAAGAATGTCATATTCACACCTGATGCAGTGGATATATGGTGATCTCTCTGAGGAGATCTATATGGAGCAGCCCCAGGTTGATTCATATTTAGGAGCAGAACAAACTAATTATTATACTGAATGCAATAAGCAAAGAGATTTGAATAATAACACAAATATCTAGTGAACAATATCTTCTATTAAATAATGAAATAGGCTGAAACTGTAAAACTACAAAACTGAAACACTTGCTAGAATGGTGGTAGCTATCTCTGAGAAGATATGTGTCTAATATGCACACCTATCTAAGAAGAATAGGTGAAATTACACCAACTACCCTAGACATCCAAAAACATAACCCTAGAAGGTGAAACGCCAAACGTCATGTGGGCCCTATGTGTAAGTTGGTGTAATTTGGTACCTCAACTTCCTAGGGTTGTAACTTTTGCATACGACCTTTGTTTTAGGCACGTGATATCCCGTTAGAAAGGGATTTAAGGGAACTAAACATTTTGTTGTCAAACTATAACTCTATCTACATTTTTACTATGGTGAGCTAGAAAAACAACGTTTGGGGACCCAAAATGGCCCTGTAAGTACAACAGGATGTGATGACATGAAAACATACAAAATAATCCAATTGGATTAGGAGAGAGGCCACCTGTATACACTTGGAGGATGTGTGGGGCTTCAGACAACCCCAAAAGTGTATAACCCACAATTACAAAGCATTAAATAAGAATGTGATGAAAAAAAATGGACACGAGGAGCCAGTTGGAATAGGTGGGTGGATGCCAATATCCACCTCGATAAATCCTCCCACCTTAGGAAGAGATGGGATCCATTACATTGAGTTCCCCCATTAGGTCAGGAAACTTCTGTTGGATTTGGCCCCAGATGAGCTACTTTCCTTGGTGTAGGAGTTTCCCTGCCTTGACAACCTGATAGAGCTGGATCCCCTGCTGGCAAGTTCCCTTGACTTGTGTGTCCACTATCTAGTCAGTGGATTCTTTTTCCATGCAGTCATGGTTGAGCTCTATTGGTGTCACCTATTCAGTGATTGTTAGAAAAACAAGACCGCGGAGCAATAAAATAAAACAAATGCAGAAACAAAAAACAAAGAAGACACACAATACAAGAGAGACACAGATTTACGTGGTTCACCCAGTGTGGGCTACGTCCACCAGAGAAATTGCCAGGTCCTTCCTTTATTATTATCCAGCAAATGAAGGGATACAACCTACAACAAAACCCGCTGTAACTTCCTCTTCTTTCTCTCACAGTCTCCTCTCACAGAATACAATATTCACCCTTGTACATAGCCGTAAATACATTTCCCTCATAAAATAGGGTTGCCTTCTAGGGCAAAAAACCCTAACATAATCTCTACCATTAGATCTGCGACCTTATAATGAACGGTCTAGATTTACAATGAAATTACAATATACTTTTATAAGGCAATTTTTGCTTCGGGGGCTTCGCCCCCGAACC
>ML786355.1:191692-245260 GCA_009831015.1 Picea engelmannii | reverse complement strand
GACCCTAAACTTTCCATCTTCCAACATTGCTCCCACTCGAACCAGGAACCCTCTTTTCCTGCGAGTTACCTTACGCTCTGATACCAGTTGTTAGAAAAACAGGACCGTGGAGCAATAAAATAAAACAAATGCAGAAACAAAAAACATAGAAGAGACACAATACAAGAGAGATACAGATTTACGTGGTTCACCCAGTGTGGTCTACGTCCACTAGAGAAATTGCCAGGTCCTTCCTTTATTATTATCCATCAAATGAAGGGATACAACCTACAGCAAAACCCATTGTAACTTCCTCTTCTTTCTCTCACAGTCTCCTCTCACAGAATACAATATTCACCCTCGTGCATAGCCATAAATACATTTCCCTCATAAAAGAGGGTTTCCTTCTAGGGCAAAAAACCCTAACATAATCTCTACCGTTAGAGTTGCGACCTTATAATGAACGGTCCAGATTTACAATGAAATTACAATATACTTTTATAAGGCAATTTTTGCTTCGGGGGCTTCTCCCCCGAACCCCCGCTTGCCCCCAGACCCCCCAGCCGGGGCGATAGCCCCCCCGGACCCCGCAGAGGGGGTACCCCCCCTCTGCACTCCCCCGCATGGAAGAGTGTACATACTTCTCGGGTGTAAATACTTCATGGGGTATAAACACGGCTGAAAGCAAGGGCCTCTGCATCAGGAAGAGAATCAGGCTCCACAACCAACAGTGATCTCCAAGGTGTCCAATAATGGTGGAAAATATGGCCAAAGGAGGTCCACATTGAATACTAGATGTAGACCAAGGAAGGGTGGAGTCTTGAGCTCAAAATAATTGCTACCCACAACCTTGGTGATAGTGTAAGGCCCATACCGAAGTGGGTGAAGCTTCTGTTGTTGCCCAGTAAGACTCTCCTTCTGCAAATGTAACCAGACTTTGTCGCCAACCTAAAACTTGTGTGGTACCATGTGTTGATCATAGTGTTTCTTTTACTTAGCATTGGATTTCTGAAAAAATTTCCTAGACCTGTTCCAGGAAATTTACAGGTGGATATTGGTGGCCACCCACCTATTGCAATGAGCTCCTCGTGTCCATTTTTGTTCAACACATTATTTTGTACTACTTTGTAATTGTGGTTTCTACACTTCTGGGGCTATCTGAAGCCCCATACATCCTCCAGGTGGATACAGGTGTCCTCTCACCTAGTCCAATTGGCTTATTTTATATGTTTTCATGTCAACACATCTTGTTGTACTTCCAGGGCTATTTTGGGTCCCTAAACGTTGTTTTTTTGGATATCCATAGTCAAACTGTAGATGAGGTTAGAGTTTGACAACAAAATGTGTATTTCTCTAAAGGAACTTTCCAATGGGCTATCACACGCCTAAAACGAAGTTCGTATGCAAAAGTTATGACCCTAAGAAGTTGAGGTACCAAATTACACCAACTTACCCATAGGGCTCACATGACTTTTTCCGTTTCACCTTCTAGGGTTAGGTTTTTGGATGTCTAGGTTTTTGACATTCATGAGTAATATTAAAAAGGCCTATGGAGCCTCATTGTAATCCATTCGGCTTAGATGGGTGCACGTAGAAACCACATCTCTTCTCAGATATAACTACCACCATTCAAGAAAGTGTTTCATTTCTACAATTTTACAGTTTCAACCTATTTCATTATTTAATCAAAGATATTGTTCACTGAATATTTGTGTTATTCTTCATATCTCTATGTTTATTGTATTCAGTCTGATAATTAGTTTGTTCTGCTCCTAAATCCATATCAGTGGTATCAGAGCAGTCTGCTCTTCATTTATTTTCCTTCGTGCATGTCCCCGACAAGATTTGGGTAAAAGAAGTTGGGACTCTAACCGATCGATCCATTACAAGATCAGTCACATCGAGCCTGAAAACAACACATGGGGGATGAAAAGAAAGATGATGGAGCAGGAGATCCTATTAAAATATTTCTCGATGAATCCCTCGCATGACAAAGGAATGAAATGATGGACAGCTTCGTGTAGATCCTTCGACGACTACCCATAGGAGAAGCATCTTCATTAAGCGACCATGAAACCCCCTTCAAGGTATAGGTAAATTTTGATATTCCATTACTTGAAGGACTAATAGATGTGTATTTTGTAGATAAATGGTTGAATCTTCTCGAAGGATATTTTTTGGTCCACAATTTGTTTGATAGGGAAAAGATCATTTTTTCACTCCTCAAGCTTATTCCCCATGTTAAATACTGGTGGGATACTTCCTCTGAGAAAAGGGTCATGGAGGAATCCACAATGTTTGTGGTGGACCCTACATGGGATTCCTTTCGGGATGCCATTAAATAATAGTACTACCTCTTTGGAAGCTATGAGTACCAATACACTAGATGGACCACACTACGTCAAGAAAGGGACCAAACAGTACCATATTTCACCAATATTTTCCATACCCTACGCACCAAATAGGGTATCAAAGACTCTGAGTTTCATTTGGTGCTCAACTAATATAGTTGTTTGCATATATACATTCAAACAGAAATGGAGTTCCTGTACATCGCCTCATTGGGCATGACTTATAGATACGTTGTCAAGATCGAGCATAAATTTAAGCAGAAACGGTGAGGGTTTGGATTTGCAAACCCCTCACATCCGAGGTAGGGAAAAGGCAGCCCTAACCCACACAAAAAGGGACCAAGTCGAGATGGACACCCTCAGGACAACCAGTCCAACCCACAACAAAAGAAGGGTAATGATAATCTGAAGAACGACATGGGAAAATGGTGTGAGTACCATAAAATTCCTTGGCACAACACCGAAGAATGTCACTAGAAGCAATCCCTCGTGCCCGAGCTGAAGGCTTCTGAGTCAAAGGTCGATTATGATTCTGAGTCAAATCCTGAAGGAGGGAAGAGGATTATCAATTTTGAACCCAGTTCCACTGTCGCTACCACCAAAGTATGACCAAGCGAACCAGAAAAACCTAACCCTAGAATGTGAAACACCAAAATTCATGTGGACCCTATGGATAAGCTGGTGTAATTTTGTACCTCAACTTCCTAGGGTCATAACTTTTGCATATGACTTCCATTATAGGCATGTGATAGCCCGTTGGAAAGATATTTCAGAGAGATACACATTATGTTGTCAAAATCTCACTCCATCTATAGTTTGACTATGATGAGCCAAAAAAAAAAACGTTTAGGGCCCTAAAACGGCCTTGGAAGTAGAACAATATGTGTTGACATGAAAACATACAAAATAATCCAGTTGGATTATGTGAGAGGCCACCTGTATACACCTAGAGGATGTGTGGGGCTTGAGACAACCCCATAAGTGTAGAACCCACAATTACAAAGCAGTACAGAAGAATGTGTTGAACAAAAGCGGGCACGAGGAGCTAATTGGAATAGATGGGTGGCCACCAATATCCACCTAGATCATAGGGATTTATGCAGGATTCATATTTTGTCTGTCGAATGAAGAAGTATCTTTATGGCCTCAAGAAGGCTCTGAGGGCATGGTAGGAAAAGATGGAATCCTACCTGTTGTCATAGAACGTTTTATGTTGTAAATCATACTCGAATGTCTACTTGCTCAAGACAGATGATTCATTTCTACTCTTAGTTCTATATGTTGATGATTTATTAATCACATGTTGTTCGACTTCAATGATTTCTACAGTCAAGAGGATTCTACATGATAGTCTCTTGATGATAGACATGGGTCCGCTACACTTCTTCCTTGGACTCAATATCATCCAGGATGCATCAGGCATCAAACTGTCTCAGGCCAAGTATGAACGAGATATCCTTGAGATATTTCACATGACAGACTGCAATTCTACTCCAAATCCTTTCCTATCAGGATTCAAACTTGAAAACATGTTGTATAGACAACTAGTGGGGAGCTTATTGTATCTCACACACTCCAGACCATACCTCTCCTATGCATTCCACGCAGTTTCTAGGTTCATGCAGGAGCTACATGGGCTACATTGGAAGGCTACAAAGAATATCCTTCGATACATAGAGGGAAACATCACCTTTTGGATTCATTATGAAGCATACTCTACATTGGACCTCATCGGGTTCACTGATTCTGACTAGGCTGACGATAGCACTTATCGCAAATCCACATCTAGTTACTCACTCAATCTTAGTTTTGAGCCTATCTATTGGTCAAGCAAGAAGAATGATGCTATTTCTCTATCTTTAACCGAGGAAGAGTATAGAGGGGTAGTTAACAAAACCATTCAGGCTATGTGGCTACATCATTTTCTCACTGAGTTGGGAATTCAGTTTCATCGATCGATCATCATCTGGTGTGACAACTAGAGCACTGTGAAGTTCTGCAGAGATCTAGTTCAAAGGAAGTGGACGAAGCACATAAAGATCCACATGAACTACATCCATGACTTAGTAATAAGGGGATCATCAACATGTAGTTTTGTCCTTCAGTAGAACATACTGTAGACATCTTCACCAAGACCTTTAATGAGAAATATTTATAATCTCTATGAATTTGTCTTGGAGTGAAGGACATCATTTCCTATAAACTATCAGTTCTTCCTTTTACATATATTGTACCTTGAGGGGGGTGTTTCCCATGAGGTTTTCCCTCTTTCCTCACTTTATTGCAGTGTATCTTTTGTATTTGGGTACCTAACATGGCCTTGTTGTTGGGACCCATTGTTTATTTTCACCATAGTGATGTTCATAGGGGGTGTTAGAGTTACTTCACACACACCTAGGATTTCATTTTCCTAAGGTGTTTCCTTGTTTATTAGTCATTTTTTAGTCTCCTACATTTTAGGAAGAATATTCCTCTAGGGAGAATATTCTCTTCAGTTTTCACTTCAGTTTGATCAGTTGAGTGGAGTCTAGATGCTACATTGGTATTGTCACCATGCAACATTGGGATCATCACCAGCTAATGCACATTTTCATTGGTATCATCACCCGACTAGCGCATTACCCATGATTCCTTGATATCCTCCTCACTTAACTCTATTTCAATCAGTTAACTGAATACTGATAGACTATTTAACTCATCTAGGTAGCACTTCACTCCCGTAACTACTCGAGAGACTAGACTAGGTGGCAGTTTACTCCTGAATTGTTGGTGTGTGTCCAAATCACTCTAGACTACCACTATGGCGGATTGGATTCTCCTCCAGTGCACATTGGTTTAGTTATACAAATTATATCATGCGTAAATTATTGATTATTCATTTGGTTAATGAGAATTCTTCCATTCTTTCTCTCTTGCTTCTTCTTTCTCAATTTCTCTCTACAAATTGTGTGTTATTTTCTAGCTAGATCTATTCTGTGCAGGTTCAACACATTTACAGGATGTAAATGTTGTGGACCTTTTATAAAGTTTAGGTGGTCCAACCACCTATGAAATATGGTGTATAACTATTTGAGGGTATTCCTCCCATAAGACTACCCTTATATAAGAGTTTCATTTGATTTCAATGGTAAAGAAAAGAGAACCTGAAGACCTAAAATAATGACATCGATAGATTGGAATAGAAAATATGACAGAAAGAAGGATAAGGGAATGACAAAATTGTTTGATTCAAATGGGGAAACTATGTTCGATGATCCTGGATTTTTTGACACCTATGTTGAGAAAATTCCCATTGGGATGAAAATGAATTTTGTATTGGGATGAAAATGAAATATATGTTAGGAGCATCTTAATATATCCAATGCATATATTAAAAAATGTTTCATCTTATTTATGAAGACATATATCATGGAATAAAAGTGACACATTGGTTGTCAGGAGAGATGTTATTACTTCGAATACTAAAAAGAGACAGTGTCCAAGAAACAAAACTAAAGGAGAGGTTGGTCCCTCTTTTTCTCTTAAATAAGGTGATGTCCCATGGATTTTTAAGAAAGATGACATTTCTATGGAAAAGTATGTCATATTAGGTGTGAAGGCACCTTATTTATATGGGTCGACTCTATGATGTTGCTTCAATGTAGAAGGGAATTTATGAGGTTTGAAATCACATGACCATATGAAATTTCTAAGGATATGTATTTTGAATACATGATTATTTTTCTATACTGACATCGGTAAAAATATGCATGCACCCACAATTTTATGGAAATTAATGATGTGCATGTCTATTTTGTAGTGTCATTATCCTTTGCTCATGCATGGTTGTGTGAACCATGAATTCCTCTAGGACCTACGACGTTCTATATCAAAATTATTTTCATTTGTATGTTGGATCACATCAAGGGAGATTCATATGGCTAGCATTCCATGGTCGAATTGAGAGATAACCAAGATTGTTCGTATGTTTGAAAAGGAACAAATCACAATTTTTATGGACTTGCAAGTCTATCTTCTAATTCACCTACCTGATGAGGTTGAATTAGATGTTCTTTGTAGAGAGGTACATGAAAAAATTGAATGGGTTTGTTCGACAAGGGGAAACCTAGAGGGCCCTATGGAAGAGGGGTACATAGTATATTAGTCGTTCTATTATGCCAATGAGTAAATCAATAAAATTGACAACAAATAAGGGGAAGACATCTGGGATGACCATTAAGTTGAGGACAAAAGGGAAGGGGAGCTACTCCAAATGAATGGAAAAAGGTGTTTGATAAAAAGTAATTCATTTATATTTTGTCAATTTAGTATAGAGATTTTGTTTACATTAAAGTTGATAATATATATTTCATCTCATGCTATTTTTTTTGAATTATTTTATACATCACAAAGTTTAGAAATTTTGATGCCATAAATAAACTTGTTCTTTAAGTTGATAATATATATTTGATCTCATGTTATTCATTTTGAATTTTTGTATACGTCAACGAATTTAGAAATGGATTCCATCAATAATTTCATTCTTTACAATGTGGAGGAAATGTGACCATGTGTTGGCTCCATGTTTGCCTAATTTTTGGATTCTCTAAGTCTCTTTTGGAACATACAGATCGTATAATTCATACCTCTATTAGTAATTTTTTGAAGGTATTATCAGACTTATTCTATCAAATTGCTATTGATCAACATGAGGTATGTGTTGTATTCATTTTTAATGATATTATTATGGTTTATACTTAGACGAATGCGTGTAATCTTTCAAAAGTTGTATTTTTATTGAAACAGGTCAAAAATGTAATCCATCCTTCGATATGGCCCTCGATCCAGCCCTCGCCATTTTCCAGGAAGTGAACTTCGAGCTAAATTTTTGGGAAAATGAAGATGAATCATAGAAATCCAGCACATGGGTTTTGTGCCTAATATTCCTAATTAGGTCCGGGTCATTTCCAGAAATTGTCGATGGATTGAGAGACAACTCGAAAATACAGATCCAAACCTTCATCTGTCCCTCGATCCAACTCTCGGAGTGCAATGAGTTGTGGGTTGGCATATTGGCAGGCTCTCCTTGGTGAATCTGACACATGGGTTTTGTTCATGCTCAAGCCCTCCAACTATAGAACTAATCACATTTAAATTCAAGTTGTTGATATGACCTCTATTTTGAGCGCACGAAGTTGTTGAAGAGATGATATTTGTTATCATATTTTAATGATTTTATGTTTTAGAGAAAGTGTTGACCCTTTCAGTGGTCGACCTCTCATCTATGTTATAAACTCTATAAATATTGGAGTCTCTCCGGATGAAAACACATGATTTTATATATATGGCCATTATCTTGAATTTCTCTGTAAAACTCGGTTTTGATTTTAATATGAATGTTATGCTAGGTTTGTGACTGCATCTTACGTTGGAGTAGTGCCACGATTGTATGGGGGGCCCACCAGTGGTCTAGGTATCTTTCTTATTTGATGTACATTCATGCTTTTGTATCTAAATTTCTTGTGCAGGATACCCTTTAAAGTTGTATCTCCTTGTTTATTTGTTGTATCTTCATATTTCTGCATCTAACTCTCTTGTACAGATCACCATTTAAGTTGTATATTCTTGTGTAATTTACAAGTTACTTGAAATTTTTCTTATTTAGACCATGTCATGCATTCAACCATTTCACTGTTCTTATATATGCATATCTTCCTCTTATAATTTATACAAGTTGTATTTTACTTTGCAAGATTATACAAGTTGTATTTTACTTTGTAAGATTACATAAGTTGTAGTTTACTTTGTAAAATTATAGAAGTCGTATTTTCCTTTGTAAGATTAACAATGTATATAACAGTCTTTTATGACTCCTTAGGTGATGGATTAAAAATAATCCTTGCTGGACTGTAATTATTATCTCTATGTTATATTGTTTTCAGTTTTGATATGATAGGATAGCTGGAAATTTCAAATCTCTTTTGAATATTGTTTATGAATTGTGTTGATATAAAAGATGTACCTAATCAATTAATATTTCCATTGACAATTTTATTTCTACTTTAAATTTTCTCTGTAGAAATCAATGTTCCAATCTGAATTGAGTAAATGAATCACAGAGTTAAATTTCCAAGTAAAAAGAGTAATTAGAGTAGTAATGTTTCATGCCTAGTCTCATCTTTTTCATAATATATTCTTGCACTAGTTTTCTTTCATTTTAAATTTGCCAATAGCTTTAAATCACCAACGGATAGATTAATGACCTAATTCATGAGATATGGTCACTCCATGTCGGGTTTCTTCCTTAGGTGATGAATTGTTCTAGTTTGTTTAATCTCTTTATTATTTGAGTGTGTCTCCAACATTAGATTAGACTGCTAGATTAGAGCTCTAAACCTGTACATACAATGCCAACACCTCGAAGCTTACGAGCCCCAGGTTGACAATTTAATGTTGAAATAGATAGCATATATTTCACATGACATTTTTGGTGTCATTGTTGGGGAGGTGCTAAAGGGATTAGAACATAGGTAGGTAGGTTTCCTTTAATTACAAAACAAGGGGGAGGAGAAACTTTAAGACTAGAGGTAAGAACCTACACATCCATTTTAATGTGTTTCCCCAAAGCCTTGTTGTTCACTTTCCGCAAGAGTGTCTACTTTTTCTGTAAGTTTGCTTACTTTTCTTAGTTTGTTTGTTTTTCTCAGTTTGTTTAGTTTCCTGCAATTTACTTTCCCGCAAGCATTCTTTATTTCCTACAATTGTGTTTTCTTTTTGAAGAGATAACTCTTGTGAAAAGATAACTTGGTGACAACGAGGTCTAAAGTAGCATGAGGAGTTCATGTTTTCTTTAAGTAGTATGCTTTAAGTTTTGCAATTCATTTCATTTTTGTTTCAATAGCATTGAATTTCAGTTATTATTTCATTGGGCATTATAAGAACTCTGAACACTAATCCATGTATGAGGTAGGACCCATCAACCAACATAATGGATTCAAAGGTGACCATTAGTTTGGGAGAACTCTCTCAAATCCTAGAAGCAGCTGCGATTTCTTATTTTCAGGAAGAAGACATATTGACAATAGTCATGAACTTATCTACCTCTTCAGAAATGATAAAATAAACAAAGTCACATAAGATACAAAATGATTTTCCTTGCCAAAATGATTAGGAAGCTGAAAAATCATGGACTACATCCGGTGGAGAGCGATCACTAAAACTTGAGATTGAGGAGTTATCAACATCCATCTCAACAAATCCTTTATGTACTTTAGAAATCAATAATCCAGAAGAAGAGGTTCTTCATGGAATGATAAAGGAGAGCATATATTTTTTTGTTGATGAACATCAAGATCACATTGAAATTTGGTTTCAAAATGTCATCGGGCCACAATACTATTATCTTTTTCAACACCTTCTAATGTCAAAACAAGTAGTTTGGTTGGTGTTGGGTTCATGTTTTGATTGTTTTATTACGATGATAAAATCCTTTTTGCATTGATATTACATATGCTATGCTTCATGTTATCCATTTTGAAGGATTCTCAAAGGTTTATATATCAATTCACCATGAATTCACATTAGGTATATATAATTGGTGTTTTTATAATGGTTTTGTGATCAATTCAATTCAGTTCGATGTTTATAAAGATCTAATGCATGGTTTTCTTTCAACAGGGAAAAATCACGGTCCGATCCTCCATCTGGTACCTCATCTGACACTTCGTTCAACACTTGATCCGACATGTGATCCGACACTCCATCTAGGATGCGATTCGACAATCAGAGCGCATTGGAGCTAGTGGTTGGTACATTAGCAGCCTTTGGTGGATGAATCGGTGATCTAGGTTTTGTGCCCCATCATGGCCTCCATCTACAGAGCTCGACACAACTCAGATTGGGCGGTTGTAGTGATGGTTGAGTAGCTCATGAAATTTCTAGAAGATGTTGTTGTTAGAACTCATTTAATGAGTTTGTTTTTTTTAGAGGAGGTTGGCCCTTCCAATGGTCGAACTCTCAAGATGTAAATTATCTATAAATACCACTACCTATGGCACAACTAAGGAAAATAATTTTATTGTTTAATACAAACATTATCTACATTTTTTCCCAGACTATGTTTTTATGATTAATGACAGTATTGCGTTGATTTTAACACCTATGTTTTCTTGTTGGAGTGTAGCCACGACCTGTTGGGGGGGCCACCAGTGGTCTGGGTGACTGTGTATATCACTATATATCTT
This sequence comes from Picea engelmannii, assembly GCA_009831015.1. Classification (NCBI taxonomy): domain Eukaryota; kingdom Viridiplantae; phylum Streptophyta; class Pinopsida; order Pinales; family Pinaceae; genus Picea; species Picea engelmannii. The sequence continues at coordinate 234,708 of ML786355.1, read as the reverse complement.
GTGTTCATCTTGTTGCTTATTTAGAATTGACAATTTTTTCTTTACTACATGTATTTCTCAATTTTAATTGGTGTGTATATGTCAATTATAACTTGTTAATCTAATTCACTTTTCCTTAATTGCAAATTGCCTGTAGGAGCTGGTTAATTATAGTATTGTGTATTTTCCTTGTTAGCTATAAATTGTCCTGTAGGATACTAATTTAGATAGTTTTATTGAAGTCTTGATTAATTACTTTGGTTCTGGTAATTGAGACAGAGCATTAGTTTAGATAGAGCATTAACTTAGACAGGGCATTAGTGTAGACAGAGTATTAGTTTAAGATCGGTTTATTTACAAGATTTGACATATTAGTTGTTTCGACTCTTGATAGCTCTAATTGAGATAGATTTAATTGCCATTTTGTTTATTGATTTTTCCTTAGCATGATAGGATAGAAATATATTTTGGATTATGGTTTCTAAAAGAATTTTGGTTAATTTCGAAACATGATTTTTAATGATAGAATTAGTTCAGTTTAGATGATGAAATCTCAATTATAAATTTGAATTGTAGTTTCTAGTTGACATTGATCAAGAATTAGAATTTGGCACAACGTGAATTTGAATTAGGATTTTTAATCATGAGTTCATGAGTTTATAGATTTGCTTGAACTAGTGAATTTGCATAAGAGTGTTTTCTGATGATTGATGTATAAATTTTAGAGATCACATGGATTCCAGAAATACTTAGTGTTGCTTCTCTGATGGAAAAACTTTCTTTAGATTTCCTTATTCATACTTTCCATTTCTCTGTAGAAGTCGACATTAAATTAATTCATCTTGAACTGTCACTAATAGTCATATGCCATCGTGATGTTATTCGACACTGAAGACACAATCATCACCTTTGAATACTTTCTTTCCTTTTACTGCAATCTAGAAATAGTTTTGATGAATTATAATTTGAATACAGTCATAACACTTTTACTTTTGATTAAGTACATTAAAATTTATTTTTTGCGAAATAGAAATAGTTATGAGTTATTTTTAAGAATAGAGTTCACTTGTCAAAATATTCTTGATAGGTTAGTTGGTTGCTTTCTTACTTGCTCAGAGATAGATAGATAAAATAACTCAGAAATAACTTACTTGTTGTTGCTTACTTAAAAATAAATTGAGTAGATTAACTAGCTTTAAAATAGATTGCTATTTTCTTATTTAGAAATAGTCCATAAATTCATTGTTTGAATTTTCTTAGGGTAAATAGTTCATAACCCTAGAATTAATTAAAGCTCATTAATTGAAGGTTGCTTTATATAGAATTTGTTAATTAACTAAAATTAAAAATAATCATCTCTTTAGAAAGTAGATTGATCGAGTGTTGATCCCTAGGTAGACCATATCCTTAGTTAGGTAATACTTTCATTATCTTTTATGCCTTGGCTCATACAGTGCTACAACTCTAAGTTTACTTACCTTGGGTTGATAATTTAATTGAGGGAATTAGTGCATATAGAATACCCATCATTTTTGGCGTCGTTGTTGGGGAGTTGTCTTAAGGTAGAAAATAGTTAGGGAGTAGATCATTTCTTAACCTTAACATTAGTTTGGTGGTGGGGGAACATTAAGATGAGAGGTAAGAACCTACACATCTGTTACAACAGGTTCCCCCAAACCCAATGGTACTTTTCCTTTTTATTTGCTTTCATGAACAAACCTAGGGGGCCAAAGGGAAGATACATTAAAACCAAACCAAACCTTATGATCAAGGTTCCTTATAACATTTTTGGAGGAAGGAACACTCCACCCATAAAATCCATAGATCAATACCAGAAAATAGGGGTTCGATCAACCCAAAAATCTAAAGAAGACTCTAGAGAGACCAAAACCGGGAGCACTATAGAGAAAAAAATTGAAACATCAATAGTAGTAGGACAGGAGGCAAGACCACTTGGGCCTTTATTAGAACCATCCCACAAAACCTTTTCTTTTTCACCACCATTAGGGGACCCTAACTTTGTAGATATCATTGACCCTGAACAAGTGGATACTCTATTTGGAAGTTCAAATAATATATTTTTTCCCAATTCGAAACAAAAACTTTGGCACCAATAGTTTCAACCATCTCAAGAAAAATCCCAGACATCCAAACAGTAGATAAATATTCCCATCGAAGGGATACCTTTCCTGGGAAAGAACCTTGGGATACTTTTTTATCTTCAAGGATAAAACCATTTAGGTACTCTCTCTTTGGAAACCAAACTAGTATGGATGATCAAGATGATCACAACCATGCAAGACACAATGAGGGAGAAGAAGTTGGAAACCAAACCGAAACCACATTCGGGTTTCCAATTTTGGATACCACAAAAAATGTCAACATGAAGAGCATTCCACTATCAACACTGCCCACCTTTTATGGTAAAATAAGTGAAGACCCGAATACCTTCCTATTTGAGTTTGGCATCTTGTGTAGGAGCTACAATTACTTGCAATATGCCCAGAAACTAAAAAAAAATTCTGACACCCTCAAGGATTCCACACTAAGATGGTTCATGGCGTTGGGAGAGTCCAGTATTAGGTCTTGGGAAGACATGAAAGCTATATTTTGTAAAAAATACCAAGACTGCTACAAGTCCAAGGATTCTCGTAATGATATTTTTAAGGTCCAATAGTTAGAGGACAAGAGTCTCGAGGATTACATGGAATGGTTTGCTTATATCTCACAGAAATTGAAGTACCATCACCTTCCAGATGATGTAGTCATGACTCTTTTCCTTAAAGGTATTTTGGAATAATACCTAGAGACACTTAACCAGATGGAATCAGGTGACATCTCCCATAAACCATTTACTGAGATCTGTGAAATGTGTAGGAATTACTTGAGGAGTAGAACCAAAATGGGGAAAAATGCTCGGGATCCTTATAGTAGAAACCTAAAAATAGTTAGTTCAGGTGGTATCACAAGGGTAGAGATAGGAAACCTACTGGAGAACTTCAAAACTGATATCTAAGTACAATAGGTTCCCACTTGGACACCCTAAAGATTAAAAAGAAATAATAGGAGGAGAATGGAGAAATGTGCATATTTTGTCCAAGATGCAGGAGGAAGCATTCCTCAAGGGAATTCCCATTAGATAATATTTTAGTTTGTGGCTTATGCGTTGAAGACCACCCAACAGAAAAATGCCAATCACTGCCCGATTTATTAGTCATTTACAGAAGTGGGGATCCTAGGGAATTCTCTTATGCACCTAGGAGGCCATGGCAGCCTAGGAGTCAGCCTACATACCAGGATCTACCACCCCAAGTTCCACCCTATTATCAACAACCGCAATAGTGGAACTCACCAAATTGGCAAAACTGGTCTACATAGGATCATGATCCTTGGCTACAAGGATGGAGAGGAGGGCATACCAAAGGAAACACTCAAGCTCCACTTTTCCCTATGCCCACTCATCCTTAACACTAGTTTCCATTGAACATCCCGCAACTATTTTTTGGGTTTTGTTCCCCCACCTTTACCTCCTATTCCACAAAAACCCCAACAATACTAGAATACAAGCTCCCCAAGACCATCATTATTACCACACAAACAGTTCCCAACTCCAATAACAAACCAACTCAACCACTTCACAATGTTGAGATGAAAACCTTTCCAACATATGTTATTTATCCTGTTCCATTGCAGGAGATTCAAATAAGGTGGTGAAAATTTCTGGATAGACAGAAACCTTCAATAGTCATCCGGGAAGAAGAAGAATATGAAACTCCCAAACAACCCACAAATGACACTAAGTGGGAGGATGTTATCTTTCCTAAAGACCAAGAACCAAATCTTCCCCAAAATGAATCTTCACAGATTACAAAATCCCCTCCTTATTTAGAAAGATTAGTGATTGAGAAACTTGCGACCCGACAAAAATTTGACATTTTGAATGAATTAAAGAATATCTGTGTCAAAATTCCCTTGTTACAAGACATAAAGGACATTCCAATTTACATTAAGGTGGTCAAAGAATTGTGTATCAAGAAACCAAGTAGGAAGGAAAAAATCCTCCAACAATACATTTGATAGGATAATTCTCTGAATACATATCAGAGTAGCCTAGGGTCGCAACGTATGGGAACCCAGGAAACCCCATAGTAACAATAACCATTAATAAGGTTCACATCGGAAACACCCTCATAGACCTAGGGGAAGCCATTAATGTTATGATTTTGACTACCTTGGAGGAATTACAGTTAAAACCTCTTCTTAGACCTACCCTGACTATTTTGGAATTAGAAGATAAGACAAAGGTTATACCTTAAGGAATCTTAGATGATATCATAGTTACATTAGTCTCATGGGAATACCCAGTATACTTTTTTGTCATTCATTCAAAGGATCCTGCTAAAGGGCATCCTATTATCTTCGGAAGACCTTGGTTGGCCACAACCAATTCATTTATTGGCTATAGAGAAGGTGAAATGACCATCTCAAATGGACTTTCTATACAGAAGCTTACCATATATCCACCATCTCAACCTATCATGGAGAATCTATGGTGGCTTGAATTTCCATACGAGAATGAGGATTGAGAAGAACATGTGTTGCTAAGTGATCATTCTTGGGCACTTCAGGAGAAAACAACGAAAAATGTGTTAAACCAGTTTATTTATGATATCACATGTGTTTATTTTTCACAATATTTTCCCCAATTTGAGTACATGTTTGGGGAACAATTTCAGGAACAGTTGGACCCATCAACTTTGTCTTCGACGTATTTTATTTTTGATATAGATGAGTCTGCCACATCTTGTACCATGCCCTATGAGATTAGTCCAGGGAAAATCCTACATATAAATTTTGGACTAGACGTAGACCAACAAAAACAATTAGTAAATGTCCTTAAAGAAAAATAAGGTTAATTCACTTGGGAATACACTGATATGAAGGGTATACACCTTGATACATGCATTCACTACATATATACCCAAATAGAAGTAACATCTATTAGGAAACCCTAGAGGAGGATGAACCCAACACTCAAGGATATAGTAAAAGAGGAGATACATAAGGTATTGAATGTACGATATATTTATTGGATCTTTGATAGTAAATGGGTATCCTCACTTGTAATGGTTCCAAATAAAGTAATCGGGAAATGGAGAATTTGTGTCAATTTATGAGAACTTAATAAGGCCACTCTAAAGGATTATTTCCCCCTTCCTTTCATTGACCAAATCTTGGATACCTTGTCAGGGAATAAATAATTCTCCTTCTTAGACGGAGATAGCGGGTACAACCAAAATCTCATAGCACCCAAGGATCAGGACAAGATTACTTTCACTTGTCCTTGGGGCACCTATGCCTATAGGGTCTTACAATTCAGTTTTTGTAATGATCCTGCCACATTTCAATGAGTGGTACTAGGAATATTTATTGATCTTATTCATGATTATGTGGAATTATACATGGATGAATTCATAGTATATGGAAATACTTACCAGGAAGCCCTACATAATCTAGAGAAAGTCCTTATCAGATGTCAAGAAATGAACCTATCCTTAACTCATGAAAAATGTAAAATGTTGTTGACTAAAGGAGTAGTCTTAGAACATCACGTTTCATATGAAGGGATTAAAGTGGATCCTGCTAAGATTGAGGTAATCATCAAACTTCCACCCCCCAAGACTCAGAAAGAGGTAAGAATATTTCTTGTACATGTCAGATACTACCGACGATTTATTGAAAATTTCACAACGATTGTTGCACCCATGTTTGGATTGTTAATAAAAGATGTTGATTTTCTTTGGACTGACCAGTGTCAAACTACCTTTGAAACTCTAAAAGCTAAGTTATCTATGGCACCAGTTCTTAGGGGACCCAATTGGGCCCTTCCATTTCACATATCCACTGATGCCTTCGATACTGCAATAGGAGGAGTATTAGGGAAGAAAGAAGACTATCAGTCCTAAGCCATTTATTTTGTGAGTAAGAACTTGTCCCATGTTGAGTTAAACTATATAGTTACCTAAAATGAATTCTTGGCAGTGGTCCATGCCATCAATAAATTTTGCCATTACATCAGAGGATACAAAGTATTTTTACATATAGATCACTCTACCATTAGATTTCTCATGAATAAACCTATTACCAATAGTCGAGTGACTAGGTGGCTCTTGTTATTGCAAGAGTTCAATATCACCGTCCTTGACTGACCTAGAAAGGAGAATTTAGTAGTTGATTTTATTTCACGCATAAAACATGAGGATGATGATATTCGTGTTGATGATAGTTTTCCAAATGACCATATATTTTCCCTCTCTGTAAATACCCCATGGTTTGTAGACATGGAAAATTATTTGGCTACTAGGAAGTTCCCAACTCATTTGTCACCTCATGAAAATCATAGAATTATCACACAAAGTGCTAACTACTCTTGGGTTGGCCATGAACTTTTTCAGACTGGAACAGACTTGATTATTTGTAGATGTGTGTTCAAGAAGTTGAGATACCAGAAATCCTACGAAGTTGTCATGATGGACCATGTGGTGGCCATTTTTTCGACAAACGTACAACATATAAGGTGTTACATTCAGGTTACTATTGGCCTAGCTTTTTAAGGATGCTGCCAAATATGTGAGGAGTTGTGATAGCTATCAAAGGACAAGAAGACACACATCATTTGATGAAATTCCCTTACCTGCCCAAGTTATGATAGAACCTTTTGAAAAATGGGCCCTTGATTTTGTAGGACCAATTTCACCCATGTATCTTCTATATTTTGGTTTGTACAGATTATGTCACCAAGTGGGTAGAAGCAAAAGCCTTATTTAGGGCTACCAAAAAATCTGTTATTGAATTCATTTATGAAGACATATTTACCCACTTTGGTGTTCCTCATGGAATTGTTACAGACCAGGGCACCCAATTCACTTCCAAGTTGATGAAGGAATTAACGAAGAAATATGGGATCAAGCATTGCAAGTCTTCTCCATATCACCCACAAGATAATGGTCAAGTAGAGTCGAAAAACAAAGTTTTGGAAACTATCTTAACCAAGACTGTTCAATTACACCATAGGGATTGGGTTGATAGACTTCCATAGGCCTTGTGGGCATATTGTACCACCTGAAGAAACACCATTGGGTATACCCCCTACGAGCTAGTGTATGGAAAACAAGTACTTCTACCAATAGAATTCTAAGTAAAGACTTTCTGTATTTCTGCACAATTGGGATTAAACCTATATGAGGCACAAAAACAACGAGACATATAATTAAATGAGTTGGATGAGATTAGGCAAGATGTTATCCAACGAACAATGTTATTTCAAAACCAAAGGAGCAAGTGGCATTAAAAATTGATCAAGAAGAAACAATTCTAACCTGGTGATTGGGCTTTTTTGTTTGACTCTCAATTTAAAACTTTTAAAGGCAAGCTTACCACTCGGTGGTTGGGTTCTTATGAGGTAGTTACCATGTATGATAATGGGTTTGTTAATATTCAAACAATTGACGATGGACAAGTATCTTTTGTAGTGAATCGACCCCGACTCAAACTTTACCACTGACCCATTTCCAAAGAATATTTTCTACAGGTCATGTCAACTGATAAGGCATTGGCCTTAGTGGATGGGGAAGTTTCTTCTCCCTCCCCTTGTTTTTGAAACTGTTTCTAAATTTTGATTGTACATATGTAAATAATTTGAAGTATGTTTTTGTTGATAAACAATTCTAGAGATTTCTGCATGAATTTATTTCACCATGAGTGGACAATTTCAAGGAGACAAAAAGGGAAGTATTTTCCTTAAAAAAAAAAAAGACATTGCTATATTTGAACCTTGTTGTCTTCTTAAGAATTAATTGAATAATGACCTGATGTGAATTAACCATACTTTTGGAATATTTCTATCTTTCTTTTTCTCAAGGCATCTTTAATGGAAGTTGCTCTTAACCTCCACCACTAGAGGATATAAGGAAGTGACATCTTGACTATCAAACCTAGAGGTTACTCGTACAATTTCCCCAAGAACCCTGAGTAGATGAGTAAGTATATTTATGAAAGAGTATAAAGAAGGTCTGATTAGCGGTTAGCCATGGAAACATATCTATAAATTAAAAAATAAGAAAGTGAGTCGAGCCTGAAGATACCTTTATGTTATTTTCCATTGGTACCATCCACTACACACTAAAAATGATTGATTATACCATATCTTTAGATAGGATATGTCCACTTAAGTACCCCTTACATCAGGACAATCTATAAGGAATACATAAAGAAGAGTCATCCTCTAACATAAATACCGTCCCATTCTTAAAATAAAATAAAATAAAATTCAGAGTTGTCTCCCAATCTTCTTGCAAAAATAAATCTTTGTATACAAATCTTAAAAGATGGTGGACTAGTATCTGTTGTAAAAGGGTGTAAGAGGCTAACCCATTGGGATACTAAACATGTCTCCTGGTAGAGGGTATCAGTTTGTGGTATGACTAGGTAAACCCATCGGAGTACTGAACAGGCTTGCTGGAAGCAGGGCATTCTACCTAGCGAGGGTGATGATCTAAAAAACAATAAATAAAATTCTTAAATATTAAATTTGTCCTAATGTACGACATTACTTGTAGACAAAGCTGAAAAGAAGTATGCATGGTTAAGCAAAGGTCAATGAACTCCATAAATCTGCCATTCAGAACTAGATTTAAGACTATCCTAAGACTCCCTCACCTACCTCTTCTTAACTATATGTAGGATGTTTTGTCCTACAAGTGGGGCCATACTTTAATCGTCTCATCAGACTAATGTGTGAAATTTATATCTACACTTGGCAAGATGTAAATCTTAGGCTATTGGGAGAATTGACTGTTTCCCTATATTTTTTATTGTGAGGTGTCATAATACTTTTGAATTATGTCCCTGCAGGTAATAATGGTTAGAGGAAGTCATGGAGGTAGGCGACGTGGTTCTATGGGAGGAGGTGGGACCCCTCTAGTAGCATCTATGCCAGAGGGGTATAACCCCCAACGAGAAGATAAGTCATTGGAAATGAGTAGGTTTTTGTGGGGGATGTGGTTGGGTTGATGAGGTCCTTCCAGAGGATGTCAGAGGACTTGATTAACCATCTAGATAGAGATGAGGCCAAGGCACATGTACCCCCTGAGGGTCCATAGTGCACCTCAGCTTGTACTGGTAGCATCCACGGAGAACTTGAGAAGGTAAAGTTTCCTAATTTCTTGGGTGTCGTAGACGGCGCAGCTGCTCAAGCATGGTTGGAGAACATGGAGATGTGCTTCACACTTCACGACTACACCTCCAACATGAAATTTTGTATGGAGGTATTTCATCACAAGGGGGGTGCTCTTCTATGGTGGAAGACACTCCTACCACAACTAAAAATGGTCATCGAAGATGTGTCATGTTAAATATTCAAGGAATGGTTCTAGGAGAGGTATTTTTCAGAGGAATTCATTGAGCACCAACTCAATGAGTTCAATTCCTTACGACAGGGTGGTCAAACGATGCCCTATTATGAGTCCCTATTCATGGAGTTTCTTAGGTATGCTCCACATATGAACACTCAGAACCCCAAGGTCAACAAGCTTGTGTTCAGCCTTAACGTCAACATTCGTGCAAAAGTGAGGATCCTAATACCTTAGACGTTGCACGATGCATTCAAGAAGGCCCTCATAGTTAAGGAAGAGTTGATCAACAGGGGTCAAGGTAGGACTCCTACAAGACCGATGGGACATGTGACATCTGATGCGTAGTAGAATCAAAAACTAGCTAGAAATTCATCAGGGTATCGAGGTACTCTCAGAGGATCCATGTTCATGACACCACGATGACTGACTCCTCAACAGCGGACTCCCGACAGAGGACCACAACACGAGTAGCAGTGTCGTCTGTAACAACAATAGTTTAGGCCTATTTAGCAGAAAAAACCAGGGTTACAGGCTGGTAGGCCGACAAATTATACGTTGGGGACTAGGAGTACTAGGCCGAAGACTAGATGTTGGACATGTGGAGAGACAAATTACTAGTGAAATTGTTTGATTGAGAGGGCCAGAGCAATCAGGTTAGCCAGACACACTACAGTTGGAGATTTGGGCAAGGCCCACAAGATTCATGTAGCGGTGAATAGTCACCAAGCCAAGCACTTGTCTACTATGCTTGAGACATCAAGTACCATCACTAATGAGACCTTTAGTATTTTTATAGATCTCGGTGATACATAGAAATTTATTTCTGGTGCAGCGCAAAAAATAATTAAGGTAGAGGCAGTCAAACAGGATGCGTTTAGCTATGTGGAAATGGCTTCAGGTGCCAAGTAGAAGACTAGAGGAAATGTTACAGACTGTAGCCTTAACCTGGGATATTTTGTACTGAAGTCCAACCTGTATGTCACTACCTTAGGATCTCATGACGTCATGATCAGTATGGACTAGTTGGAATTGAATGATGCGATACTCAACTGTAAGACAAAATGCTTGAGCTTGATCGATGACGAGGGACAGAGACGAGTGATGGTAGGAAGAAACCAATGAGTTTCCTTAAGGTTCATTTATTCACTACAACTAAAGAAGATCATGCACAAAGGATGCAAGCTATATGAAATCTTAGCATTGAAAAAAAATGGTGTAGAGGAAGGATTAGAAAACCTTCCGGTAGTACAAGAGTTTGTGGACGTGTTCCCAGAACATTTACTGGGTTTTTCTCCCAAAAGATAGTTGGAATTTACCATCGACTTAAAACTTGGAACCGAACCGATAGAAAGAACACCTTATCGGATATCAACGTCTGAGTTACAGGAGTTGAAAATGAAACTAAAATAATTTTTGGACCTAGGACTTATATGTGCAAGTCTGTCACCTTGGGGTGCACCTGTTATTTTCATACAAAAGAAGGATGGGTCATGGAGACTCTGTATTGATTACTGTCAATTGAACAAGGAAACGATCAAGAACCAATATTCGTTGCCAAGAATATATGATTTGTTTGACCAAATGAAGGGTGTGACTATGTTTTCAAAGATCAAATTGAGATTAGGATATAACCAGTTATAGATCAAAGACGAAGACATTTGTAAGACCACATTCAAGATGAGTTTCGGGCATTACGAGTTTACCATTTTACCGTTTGGACTGACAAACACCCCATGGGTATTCATGATCTTGATGAATGGCATGTTCCATGAATACTTCTACAAGTTTTTTCAAGTATTCATTGATGACATATTGATATATTCTTGGATGATGGAAGAACATGATGAGAATTTGCACTTAGTACTACAGTGTTTACGAGAAAAAAAACTATATGGTACACTGTCAAAATTCTTTTTTTATCAATCGAGCATTCATTAATTAGGGAATGTTATCTCTGGAAAAGGAATCGTTGTGGATCCAGTGAAGGTAGAGACTATTATGGAATGGAATGCACCAAAAAACATACCAGAAGTACATAGCTTCATGGGTTTAGTGGGATATTACCGATGGTTCATCAAAGGGTTTTTGAAAATATCAAATCCGATCACAAAATTGCAGAAGAAAAACAAGAAGTTGTTTTGGACCGAGAAATAGATGGAATCATTTTGAAGGCTCAAGGATATGTTGATGACAAAATTGATACTAAAATTCCCTGACATGGATGAGGAATTCTTAGTATGCACAGACACATCCAAGGAAGTCTTAGGCAGAGTCTTGATGCAAGATGATCAAGTGATCGCTTACATCTCAAGGAAATTAAGAAAGCATGAGGAGAAATACACAACGCATGATTTGGATTTATTGACCATTGTGTATGCCCTGAGAGTGTGGAGACACTACCTTATTGGATGAAAATTTTAACTAAAACGAGACCACTATATTTTGTAGCACATTTTTACACAAAGTGACTTGAATGCGCGACAAAGGAGTTGGTCAGAACTGCTTAGCGAGTATGATTTTGAGATTACCTACATAAAAGGAACAATGAACAAAGTGGCATATGCGTTGATTTAGAGACCACACATATTTTTGATGATACCTCTTTAGACGAATCTTCGAGAGAATATTATAACTATACAATGTGATTATGAATGGTATAAAGAGGTTAAGGAAAATATTAGACGAAACACCATGTTGGTACCTAGGTTTGAAGGATATATATTGGACAACGATGGATTGATGAGGTATAATAAATGGATTTACATACTGCGTAACGACGATTTGAGAATTTTGATCTTGAGTGAAGCTCATAGAGAAGTGTTCATGGCTCATCCAGGAGTCACGAAAATGAGGGTAGACATTAAACCCTTATTCTTATAGAAATGAATGAAGGTGGATATAGTCAGCTACGTGGCAAGGTGTCTAGAATGTCAGGAAGTGAATTTTGAACATATACATCTAGAATGATTACTACATCCACACGATATTTTGGAACCGAAATGGGAGGTCATTTAGATGGAATTTATTGTGGGATTGTCGCTAACGGCAAGGAGGAACGACTTGATTTTCATGGTAGTTGACACTCTGACAAAGAGTGCCCATTTTATTCATGTGCATACGACGTATTAGGCACCATACATAACTAGAATTTTTATTATCAACATTGTTCGATTGCATGGAGTGCCTAAAAGGATTGTATCTGATTGAGGATCAGTGTTTACAAGATTATTTTGGACTAGTTTCCAAGAGGTCTTGGGAACCCAACTTAACTTTAGTACTATCACTCAGAGACAGACGGGAATATAGGAATAACAAACCAAATCTTGGAAGATATGTTTTGTATGCAGGTGATGGACCTTTAGTAGCGTTGGGAATATTTCTTTCCACTGGTAGAGTTTGCGTACAACAAAAAATATCAAAGCACCATTAAGATGCCACCATTTGAGTTTCTTTACAGGAGACCATGTCAGACACCTTTGAGCTGGGATCAACTTGACGATAGGGTCCTCATAAGACTAGAAGTGATCCAATAAATGGAATAACAAATGAAATTGATAAGACAAAGGATTAAAGAAGTGAAATATCGGTAGAAGAGTTATGTCGATGTGCATCGCGTTGACCATAATTATGAAGTTGGTAACCAATTTTTCTTGTGGGTGAAACCACATAAGAGATCGATTAAGTTTGGGAAGGGTGCTAAACTCTCTCTTGGGTTTGTGGGACCTTTCGAAGTTGTGGAAAGGTAAGGGACCGTGGCCTATCGACTAGCCTTTCCTAATTCTTTGAGGCATATGCAAGATGTTTTTCATGTATCTGTTTTGAGACATTATGTTAGTGATCTTATACATGTGATTGACATGAGTTCCTTCCAGGTGCCGCATGAGGGTGTACTCATGACAAAACCAATCTTCATTATGTACCATCACATTCGACAACTAAGGCATCGAACAATCGATCAGGTCAAGGTCCAGTGGGACAATTATAGTTCTCACTCAACTACCTCAAAGGATGCATATGATATGCGCTAGCAGTTTCCATATTTATTTGATAGTTAGACATATAGATCTTGTCATATTCTTTATACACTACATTTATATACTGGACAACTTCGGGACGAAGTTTAAAATAAGATGGGGTGTATGTAACATCCCTCTCTTGCGAGCACATGTTATTGACTTATTCTTTGAGGACACTTGCATGCAAGTGATCCGGTTTTAGTGTATGGTTGTCTGTTTTTCTTATGGATTCTTATGATGATATTGATGGATTATGATGTTATTTTATTTGATATCTATGTATTGACAGATTCTATTGACGAGTTTCCCTTGAGTGTGCAGGACACTTTATAGATTGAGGATGTTGATGGCATCAATGTAATTCTTTGGACTACAGATTGAGTCAGAGAGTGGATTGTATTGGTTTGAGTATTTCATTTATGAATATGTGAATCCAAGGGTTGGAAGACTACCAAAACTAGTCAAAGTTGAGTAGCACCCTTGGAGCACAAAGTGCATCTTGAAGGGAACCTCGCCTAATTAAAATTTGAATCAAAGGCGAGTGGCAACCTTGGAGCATGGAGTGCGTATTGAAGGGCATGTTGCATAGTAAAAATTTGAGCCAATGAACCTAGGTGGCCTAGAAAACCTTGAGCAAATTTTTACATCTTGTAAAATCTTTAAGCATTTCCGGATTTAATTAATTAATTGAGGATTGAAATTATTAATTTTATACCCCCAATGAAAGTCTAAGCCTATTTGAATTTAAGCCTAAGTCTAAATCTTGGTGATATTTCTAAAACTAAATTACAAATTGGATAAAATAAGAAAAAGGGTAAACCAACTTAAGAGATTAAGAGAGATGAAAATATAAAGAATTAATACAATACACCTCTGAGCATAAAATACCAAATTAGAAATTAAAATAAGAAAGGAATAAAGCATAAAATAATGTGTAATCATAGAAAGGTATCTAGAGTCTAGTCTAACTAGAGAAGATTCCTATTTTAACTCAACTCAGTTTTATAAAGGCGTCAGTCATTAATTGGGAATAAAAGGAATAAAGGACAACTAGGACTGGTTTTAGGAAATTGACTTTTAATTAAATTGAATTGTGGATTTATTTGCGCAAATAAGGGAATGGGTGAGAAGTGTATGGGGGGAATAATTCCCAATTTATTTATTAAAAAATGAATTAAATGTGAAAATGGCAAGGTGTCACTAAGGAAATTCTATAGAACAAATGGTTGAGAGGAAGAATGGATCACACTAGTTATTAGTAAGGTTATGTTGCATAAATTTTGACCATTTTTACTTGTGAGAGTTGGGATACCGAGCTTGAGAGGGAGTGGTGGCTCTACCTTGCAAGGTGAGCTGGGAGCTAGAGGATTTTTTGTTGTGTATGTGCGTGGCCCCTTTTCATATCAGGGGGATAAAGGGGAAGAAGAGTACCCCTAGCATTGGCTGGAGGGTACCAGTGAAGTCTCAATAGTTAGCAAGAGGGAGATCTAAAGGAGCACTAATGCGGAAGGATGTATTCAGTTCAATAATTTTTGTCGTTGATTACGGTATTTTTGAGCTTGTAATTGTAATAGTTAAGTTATAAATTGGATTCAATAATTTTCTTTAGAACTCTAGTTTCTAGATAAACATTATGTGAAATTAATTTTGATGATTGTTCTCCGACTGTGGGATGTCGCCATGGTGCGCCGAATGCATGATCTAAATAATTTCCATCATATTTTGGTAACACTATCTTAAATAACAAATTGTATAGCTTTGTTTTATGTATCGAATTATTGAGTTAAATTTCTTCTTGGTAAGTGAGTGTCCTCAAAACCTAATACTCTACATTTTTACCATAGTAGAAACTCATCAATTTTGCAAGATATCACCTCCATTGGCTCACCTGCATTTTATTTATTTGGGGTGAATTGTTGAGAATCCTCTAGCATTTTGTCCTTGATTCATCTCCTTAATTTGCTAAATGAAATTTTCCCAGCAATATTGCACTCTCGAAGCATTTTTTTTCCCGATTCATCTATGTTTTATGCAATTGAAATTCTCCCAACAATATTGTTCTCTCAGGGCATTTTTTCCCTTGATTCAACTCAGAATGTTTCCAAAGCATTTTCTCCCAACAAGGTGAATTCTCGCTGGCGATTTCCCCTTGGATATTCTCTATGATTTAATCTTAATGCTATGCATTTTATAGGAGATCAAAACCTCTACATTTCTTCCTAGTTTTCTCAACAAAAATTTGGATCTAGTCCACGTTTTTACACCATGTGATGTACCCCGGTTGTTTCTACATTTGTTTCGATAATTTTTCTCTATGTTTTTAAGGCATTCGCCCAACATGGTAAACATTCCTTTTTCCTAGCATAATCATCTTTTACCCTATGCATTTTCTTTAAAATGTTCCTATCATTAGTAACCATTATGTCTCTGTGTTTCCCCAACGTTATTATAAAATGTGTATCCATCTTAATTTTCCCTCAACGATTTTGTAATTGGTGTCTCCATCTGAATTTTTCCCTCAACGATTTTGGTAAATGTTGTATCCTCTGAGTTTTCTCTCCCAGTGATTCATATCATGCAATTTCTACCTTCTTTCTCTGTGTTTTTCCGTTTATACCCTCAGCGAATACGATGGGAGTAACCCCTGTGATTTTACTTGTTTTTCTCTGCGTTTTTAAGGCATTCTCCCAGCATGGTAAACATTCCTTTTTCCTAGAATAATATTATTTTTCTCTATGTTTTATAACAAAAGACTTCCTGCGTTTTGGTGTAATCTCCCTATGATCTTAATCTTCTTTTCCTCTGTGTTTTTATTAAAGAAAACTGCCTATGTTTGGGTGCAATCACCCTTTAATAGTTAGACTATCTATTAATTCGTTGGAAGACTACCTTTACAAATCTTATTATTCTATTCATGTTGCATGAGGAAATATTGTTGACCTCTCCAGTAACAATGATGAATTTCAACTCCTTATTTAATGTTCTTAATTGCATTGTGAACATTCTTTACTTAAACTTGTTTTCCTTAAGGTTAGTGGAGATGTTCCCTTACTTTGGCATAGGCATAACTCATATGTATCTATGTCGAAGAATTTATATCTTAAACAATAATAGATTTTTTTTTGTTTGTTAATTTGGCCGAACCTCTTGGCATCGGGATTAACCTGTGGCTTGAGAAACTGTGACTTAGGGGCATCTAAGCCGTCAAAATCACCCGGGGATCACACCCAGCCTGAGCCACACCAACCCTTAACATGGTTGGATTTTTTGTCACCGCAGGTTTCGAACCGGTGACTTTTTCAAAATGGAGTGGCTTAACAACACACTCCGTCACCGACTTCCCTACACCTTGGGGACTTAAATTTGAAGGACATGGGGGTGGGATTTGATCCACTTATGTGTGCACGGGTCACAATACCATTTAATATGGTATCTCTGGGTGTAACCACACATTCGACCACTACCTCAAGGTGTCCCCATGGCTCTAGGTAAATCCCTCACGAGAATTGAACCTTGCCCAATGGTGAAAAACTCCTCACTTTCCACCATTGGATCCAACCCATTTAGGCTTAAACAATAATAGATTAAACTGAAGAAGGGGCATTAATATTGAGATGTTTTCTTACTCCTAGTATTGCATAAGTATAAACATGTGCATTTTGACTAGGAAGTTATATACTAAGCTACATTTAATAATGAAAGGATGGTATTAATGTTAACATGCAATGCATAGGGGGTTCCACTGGAGTATATCAATCATACTGCTTGTGCATAGTGATATAGTATTTAATGGAGAAGTAGAAGAAGGATTTAAACATAAGAGTTTACAACCCCTCACCGGAACATGTGTTCTTGTGGATATTATAAAATTGATGATTACTCGTGTGCCACGAAATTACTACGGTGTATGATCGATTATAATTTTTCTTAGTTTTGTGTAATGAATTTGTTGCTTGATGTATAATGAGTTATGTAAGTATATCTCCTCGTGTAATGAATAAAATTGATGATTACTCATGTGCCTTAAATTTATGTGATTGCATTTATGTGATTATATTACTTTGCATGTGGAAATAAATGGTTGAGCACCTAGATTCTTGCACCCTAGAATTGATAGATTTGATTTATTTTGCGCCCTAAATTAATTGATAATTATTTCGCGCCATGATATAAAAGCGATGTATGAATGGTCAGGTGTTTGATTTACTTCTTGAACCACCAAAAAGTTTAATGAATAGATGATTAAGCGATTGATTTCCCTTGTGCCATGGCTTATGATGATGATTAAGTAATTAGGTTGTTTGCGTTATGGACTAAGGATGATGCATAAATGAATACACTTTATATTACTCGCGCGCATTGTAACAATGTTGATGTATGATTTCTTAAGTGATTAGATTAATTGCATGCATTGAATGATGTTGATTATGTTTAATTTGATAATTAGATCATGCGCGCACCTTGAAATTATTTTGATTATTGTTGAATTCAATGATTGATTAATCACATGCCTTGAAGTAAAGTAGATGTCTGCTTTTGCAATTGAAAATTAAATAATGTTGATTACACTGTGCCTTAACTTATGTCATTGTATGATTGATTTAGTAATTAAATTATCTTGTGCCTTGGAGTTTATGTGATGTGTGATTGGTTATTAGAACACTATTGCGCCATTGATTATCATTAATTTTGTTGATTTAGCTAGTTGTTTTTGGACTTGATTATGTTAGTGGGATGTAGACACCTCCTTGTTCCTCAGAACAATCGCCATGCCGAAGACCTTAAATTTTCAAAATCAATCGGATGAATCCTGGGCTTGAGCATTTCTTATGTGTCTTGGAGGTCCTAACCTTGTAGGTTAGGTTGGGCGGGTAGTCTCTCTGTGTTATCTCTATGTGAAGAGTTGATCTTGCATCACCATTTATGATTCTTGTTGATTTTGTGTCATTATCTAATGTGATGATGTGTTAATTATGTGTTGTTACTAATTATGATTGATGCATTGGTTGCGTCATTGTGGATTATGACGATGAGTCACTTGTAATGATTTTAATTATGATGTCATTTATTAGGCACTACAATGAATTATGTGTTGACGTTAATTTCCAATGCTTTAAAAAAAAATCCTTTTGTACTTCGATTTCCTAGTCTTAATGGTGGGGTCGTTACAGAGGGAGACATAGAGGGGGAATAGATAGAGAAAGAGGGATAGAGAGAGTGATACGGAGACTGACAACAAGGAGAGAGAGAAAGGGTGGAAGAGAGGTGGAAGAGAGAGGGGAGTGAGGGACAAAGGGGTAGAGGGAGAGAAAGAGAGAGGGAGGGAAAGTGGAAGAGGGGGGGATAGAGAGGGAGTGGGTCTGAGAGTCTAAGGAATTTCAAGGTAAGGTCTATCTCTATACATTTCCATGTCTTTTGATGTCTAATTATTGCCACGTCTAGGTCTTACCATGTATAAGAGTGTGAGGGAGAGATAGGGAGAGAGACAAGGGGGGTAGAAAGGGAGAGTGAGATTGAAATATAGAGAGGGGGGATAAATGTAGGATATGGAAGACAAAGTTATAGAATCACGTGATTTATAGGAGCACGTGCACATTCCTAGAGCATGTTTGTGTTCCTAGAGAGCCTGCATGTTCCTAGATCATGTGTGTGTTCCTAGAGCACGTGTATGCTCCTAGAACATATGCACGCTTGTTTCAATTAAAATATTTTGGGCGGGATTGAAAAGGTGTATGCTCAATTGGTTGGCTCAGATTTAAGTTAGGGATGACAAACCTAGTGGTTCAGTCTACAAATTGATAAAAGCCTCCATTTTTGTGAATACCCTTTTATATATTTGTCTTTGAAATTATTTTTATATAAGCTAAAAAACCTTGGTGTTGACGAAACTATAGACATAGATCGAGTTGGCTATGAAAATTTTGAATATATAATTTAAAAATAAAAAATTAATATTGTTTACTATTTTTAATCTATTTTGTCTTCACATATATCAAAACCCTAGAATACATACCTCTTATTTCTTCTATAACTTTTTCTCGACTTAACCATTTCTCAAATGATTTATATGTGTAACTAGAGGAGACCAACACCTACAATATTAAAAATAGATATATATTTCATGTTAAGACCCTTTTAGCCTACATGAACAAAAGGCATTGTAATTTCAGACATATGTTGACTTTGATAATTTAAAAAAAATACAAAATTAATACCAAAATTTTCTAAAAAATACATGGAAAACAAAAAATGGGTTCTCTACAAGTATACAATTTTTTGGAATGAAATTCCATCATTAAGACACTCAACACCTGCACGAACGAAAACATATACCTTATATGTTTTTGAAAAACTAAGATACCATTATTAGAAAAAAATCAAATTTGATCTAGCTATTCATAATTTCTATGAATAAAAGTTGTATATTCCGAAATATAATTCAATTTCCTACGTTTCATGTTCTTACACCATATTCAAATTCATTGTAAAAGTACCTTGAATAATCCCTCCAATTTAATATATTGTTGTTTTTCCAGGTTTGCATTGCCACTAACACATCATGAGAGACCATCATTAGCTTGCACTCACCCATTATATAAATGACATAACACTTCTATTTATTTCAATGGTTTGAGAATATGGTTTAATGCTTGTGTGAAATTTATTATTTTAATTATATGTATATGACATGTTTCTATGGGTGAGAGACTTGCTTTGTTAATTATCCTACCCATGACAAATAAAATTAGTGAAAAATATATAAAAATTATATATGGATGTATAATTCTCACAGTTTGTATCATGGTGCAATGTATACATTCTATGATCCATGTCTAGTGTGCTTAAATGTCCTTATAACAATAATAAATCATAATCAAACTTGAATCTCTTTTTCTATCAATGTCCTTAGAAGGAGTATAAATTCTCATTTGCATTGTATAAAACAAGTTGCTTTCCTTTAAATGTTCTTAGAACAAATATAAATCATCATATATAATGTATAAATCAGGTATATTTGCTATGTATTTCATTAAAATAGTATAACACATCATCTACAAAGTTCCATACAATTTTCTATCAATGCTCTTATAACAAGTATAAATTATTGAATGATTTTCTATCAATGTCCTTAGAACAAGTATAATTCATCATATACAAAGTTCAAGATGATTTTTTATTAATGTATTTAGAAAAAGAAAAAATCATCATCTATAAAGTTAAAGATGATTTTCTATCAATGTCCTTAGAACAAGTATGATCATAAGTTTCCTTCTATGTAATACATCACATCAATTTAAATTTCCTATCTGTGTGACAAAGGAAATAATTTGTTAGTTTTTTCTTAAAAAACTTGGCCAAAACATCATTTTCATACTATGTCTAATAGAAACCAACCTTGTCATGTGATGAGCATAAACCTATGTTGCAATCTAACAAACATAACCAAACATTGCAACATGACAAATACAGTAATGTTGCAATGTGATTAACACAGTAGCATCACAATATGACAACCATAGTAACATCACAATGTGTTGAACATAGCCCCACTTTTGTAATGTGACAAACATAGCCATATTGTTGCAATGTGATGAACATAGCCTTGTCAATGCAAAGTGATGAACATATTAATGTTGCAATGTGACGAACATAGTAGTGTCACAATCTGACAAACATAGTAACGTCTCAATGTGTCAAAAATAGCCATATCATCATAACATAGCCCCACCATCGTAATGTTACGAACATATCCATATTGTCACAATGTGAAAAACATATCCTTGTTATCGCATAGTAATGAATATAGTAATGTTGCAATGTGATGAACGTTGTAGCGTCGTAATCTAACAACCATAGTAACATCACAATGTGTCGAACATAGCCCCATTGTTGTAATGTGACAAACATAGCCATATTTTTGTAATGTGATGAAAATAGCCTTTTCATTGCAAAGTGATGAACATAGTAATTTTGCACAGTGATGAACATAGTAGTGTCACAATATGAAAAACATAATAACATCACAATGTATCAAAAATAGCCTTGTAATCCCAATGTGAAGAACATAGTCCCTTCGTCATAACGTGACAAACATGGCCATATTTTCGCAATGTGATGAATCACATAGAAATGAACATAATAATGTTGCAATGTGACAAACATAATGATGTCACAATCTAACAAACATAGTAATGTCGCAATGTGTCAAACATAGCCTTGTCATTGCAATGTGAAAAACATAGCCCCACCATCATAATGTGATGAACATAGCCATATTTTGGTTGATGTTTTGGTAGCTACGGAAGGATATTTCCCTCCCATATGACCTTTCTTAGATGAAAAGAAGATTCTGGAAGTAATGGATCCATTAAACAGATATTGAAATACCCTAGAAGAAAATGCGGCCCAAAAGAATAAAGTAATAATGAAAAGACACATGTCCAGAGAAGAATTCGGCCAAGTCTAATGGCCATGAAGACTATAAATAGAGGATGTATTGGCTCATTTGTTCAGACACACTCTCTCTCCCAACTACACAGAATGAAGGAAGAAGTTTGGATGAGGTGACACAGTAGTTGTAGCTTCACAATTTATTATTACTCATACTTTTGGTATCTAATGCAGGAGCATCTACGACTTAACCAAGTGAGCAGTGTGGAGGAAAGAGGAGAACAACTGGACAACGCCAGCACACGCATTTTGAAGATACTTTGAAAATATTGTTGCGTCATCGTTTGAAGGGAGGCATTCAAAGCCGGACGCATTTGTATTGTAATATATATAAGAAGGCATTTAATAGTTTTAATGCTGGTAGATAGGAATTAACTGCAGATTAGACAGTTTTTATTTCGAGAGGGAAAACGGAGTATAGACACCCTCCCTTGTATCATTGTAGGAAGCATTACATTCATTCAGCATTAGCATTGAGAGAAAGGAGCAGAGCAGAGAGCTGTGAAGAACCTCTATGTACAGACATTGAATTAATAGGAAAGACTTTGATTCAATTCCATGGATGTGTTTGATCTCTGTGTGTTGTTGATATTATGCTTGTGCATGTTTGCTTCTTTTTATGCTTATCTTTTATATGCTGCATATGTGATTGCATATCAGGTTCGAAACCTGAGAGAATGAAGAAAATGAGTTTCAATTGTTTCTCTGCTTGAGCCAGGAGATTCCTTCATAGAGTGCAGTTGAATTCCTCTACATAGAGTGCGTCGAGGAGGCTAAGCAGTTAGACTCTTGTTTGCTTTTGCTCAGAACGAACTTGGTTGTTCGAGTTATGCAGGTAAAGTGCAGGTCGAACGTGAAATCTCAGCAGCAAGTCTGAAAAGGGAAGGTGGAAATAGCTGTGACTGCGAGCGCACAGAACCCGGAAACCTTCAGCACCATTGAGGATTGGTGAAGGTTGAAGTCGAGCATAAGGAGAGTGTTCGAGGGTTCTCGGAAGAAATCAGAGGAACAAAATCTCAGGAGGGATATCACCTTTTGGTTCAATTACACAGGATAAAGGTGGGAAAGCTGAGAACTCTTCAAGAGGAAGAGAATCGACGACTTGAACTTCTTGAAGAAAGAAGTCTTCAAGAACAGGCAGAACCCGGAGGGGGTCATCGTGCATCGAAATATCGGGGTTGGTGAGCGCGAGTATTGCATGCATGACGAGATCACGAGTCTTGATTTCTCGACTTAAACGAGACCATCGATTTGAGCGTGGACAGGTGGCACAAGATCCTATAGAGTCGAGGTTTCGGCACTTCGGCGGTTTCGGCGCTAAAAGGAGCATGGAGAAACCGCGTGAGCGCGAGTCGCGACGGGTCCCATGGAGATTGCGTGGATTATCGCACGTGGCATCGCGTGTTCAGAGCTCAAAGGTTGGAAAAGCAGGTCTTCATAATCGCGAGTAGCGATAACCCAGGGTTGATTGTTGACCATTGGGAATTGGGATCTCGGTATTCAATAGCTCGAAGGCGTGTCACAAGTTCCACGATATCGCGAGACCCGATCTCCCGATACGCAAGCGCAGTTCCGAGAAAGAGTAACCTATGGGAACAAAGTCTCCCGAGGGGAGTTGGAAGAGCATTGACTCTTCGGGCCGAGTTGTTGAAGGTCCTGGAGAAGGTGATCGTCCACTGAGGGGCAGGTTGTGTCAGGGTGGTATCAGAGCTTGGAACTTGTCTGGGTATTTCAGGCGAAAGGAGAAAGGAAGGATACTCTGATACACACGACTTGCGTCAGGGTGATATCAGAGAAGGAGTTAGAGTTCTCTTTGGTTGGATAGCAGAGAGAAGAAGATACAATGCTGCCCAGAAGGGAGAGGTAGTCACCTGATCGGGAAGACAGGGACGTGCGAAGAAGGGGTAGGCCAGTAGGAAATGCTGAAATAGAATGAGAGATGAGGGATCTCCGAGCCAGACTCGAAGAAATGGAGACTGCCCAGAGACGTGGTGTTGGTGCCGCAGAGTTCAATGATCCTGAGATCGAAGAGGAAGCTAGACATGACCAAGAAGAGGTCGTCGCAGAAGATGCCTCGACAGAGAGGTTGATAAGAGCTATTTCAGGGATGAGCTTGAAAACAAAGATGGACATTCCCGTCTATGAGGGAAGTCTAAATGCAAAGGAGTTGTTGGATTGGATCCGAGCACTCAACACCTACTTCGACTATGAGGACATCGAAGAGGACAAAAGGGTGAGACATGCTGTCACCAAGCTGAAGGGACATGCAGCATTATGGTGGGACGAGCTGCAGGCAGACAGGTGTTCCAAGGGAAAACAGAAGGTCAAAATCTGGGATCGGATGATCGCCAAGATGAAGGCGAAGTTCATTCCGAGGGATTACCAGATCACTTTGTTCAAGCGCATGTAGAATCTGCGACAGAAGTTGATGACGGTGAGAGAATACACTGAGGAATTCTACAAGCTCAACATCCGAGCAGGTCATCGAGAATGTGATGACGAAAAGGTGGCGAGGTACCTGAATGGTCTCAGGTATGATATTCAAGACGAGTTAAGCATGGTTACCATCCGCACTGTTGAGGATGCGTACCAGATGGCTCTGAAAGCTGAAGAAAAGCTGAGCCGAAAGCAAGGACAGCGAGGGAGAGGTAGGAACCAGCTGAGAGGCAAGACAGTTTCCCCAGAAAGAATTCAGAATCCCAAAGAGGATTGGAAGAGGCCTCAGGGAGAAGCTGAAAAAGGTGGAACCTCACAGCAGAGGTAGCCAAATTGTTAGCCGAGGAGACAACAACTGAATCAGCAAGGAGATTACGCTGATGCCAATACATTTCCTCGTACCCGAGGTAGAGGTAGAGGTCGAGGAGGAGTTATCACATGTTTTACATGTGGTAAAGACGGACATAAGGCCGTTGACTGTCCAGACAGAAAATTGGACAGAAGTGAAACTCACGTCGCTGAGGCACAGAGGCATGACGTGGAGGATGAAGACACTGGAAGTGGGAAGTCACTGACAGTGCACAAGGCTCTCTTGAAGCTGGAGAAGGAGGTGGACAGCTCAGCACAAAGATGTAGACTGTTCCGGACGACTTGCAAGACCAAGGGCTGGAAATGCAAAGTCATAGTGGACAGTGGGAGCACCGATAATCTCGTTTCGACCGAGATGGTGGGAAAACTGGAGCTGAAAACGAGCAAGCACCCGAGTCCATATAAAGTGACGTGGCTGCAGAAAGGACACCAGGTATGTGTTACGAGACAGTGCTTAGTCAATTTTAAAATGGATGAATATAGGGATGAAATCTTGTGTGATGTAATTCCCATGGATGTATGTCACGTATTATTGGGTAGACCATGGCAGTATGATCGACATGTTTTTCATGATGGGAGAATGAACACATACACCTTGCAGAAGGATGGGAGAGTCCATAAACTGCTGCCGATAAAAGATAAGGAAGTGAAGCGGGGAGTAGCAGCACAATACTTCTCATGAGTGGGAAGGAACTTCTCACAGAGTTGGAGAAGAATGAAGATCCACAGTTCCTTGTTGTCAGGAAGCCGAGGATTGTCCTGACAAGCACAAGAGTGGACGACTTGCCAGAGGAGATTCAGCAACTACTGGGGGAGTTTGCTGATATCCTCATGGATGAACTACCGCATTCATTTCCACCGATGAGGAGTGTGAGTCATCATATTGACCTCATACCCGGAGCAAGTTTTCCGAACAAGGCAGCGTACAGGTTGACACCTCAGGAGAACGAGGAGGTCAAGAGGCAGGTACAGGATCTGCAGGACAAAGGACTAGTGAGGGAAAGTCTTAGTCTGTGTGTTGTTCCGACAGTACTGAGCCCAAAGAAGGACGGAGGCTGGAGGATGTGTATAGACTCTAGGGCAATAAATAAGATTACCATCAGATACAGGTTTCCATTGTCGAGGATGGACGACTTGATGGATTGCCTAAGCGGGGCAAATTATTTTTCCAAGATAGATCTCAAGAGAGGATATCACCAGATCCGGATGAGAGAGGGAGATGAATGGAAAACAACATTCAAAACAAACGAGGGTTTGTACGAATGGCTGGTCATGCCATTTGGCTTGACAAATGCACCCAGCACTTTTATGAGGCTGATGAATGAAGTCCTACGGGAATTCATTGGCAAATTTTTGGTGGTGTACCTGGATGATATACTGATTTTCAACAAAACCAAGGCTGGACACTTGAGACATTTAGCCACTGTGATGAGAAGGCTACAACAGGAGAAGTTGTTGATTAATTTGAAGAAGTGATCATTTATGCAGACAAAACTCATATATCTGGGTTTTGTAATCTCAGAAAATGAATTGAAGATGGATCCTGAGAAGGTTGATGTAATCAGGAATTGGCCATCGTCGAGGAATGTTTTTGAGGTAAGGATCTTCCATGGACTTGCTAGTTTCTACCAAAAGTTCATTTGTAACTTCAGTGGAATTAGCGCTGCAATGATGGATACTGTAAGGAAGCGGCATAAAATTTTTCAGTGGACAGCGGAGGTTGAAAGAAGCTTCAATCTGTTGAAGCGGAAGATAACTGAGAAGCCAGTGTTGGTGCTGCCTGACTTTCAGAAAACCTTCCAGGTGAAGTGTGACGCTAGTGGGTACGTGGTTGGAGGGGTTTTGAGTCAGGATGACAGACCTGTTGCATATTATAGTGAGAATCTGGATGATGCGAAGCTAAAGTACTCCACGTATGACAAATAATTCTATGCCATTATCCAGGCATTGAAAAAGTGGAGGCATTATCTCATACCCAAGGAGTTTGTGTTGTACAGTGACAACCACGCATTGCAGTTCATGAGCCAACAGGAGAAGTTGAACCAGAAGCATGCGAAGTGGGTAGAATACATGCAAAATTTCACCTTTGTCATAAAGCACATTTCAGGGACTGCGAACAAGGTGGCTGACGCCTTGAGCAGAAAATTTTTATTGATGCAGGAGTTCAGGATCAAAACGCTGGGTTTTGAGAACCTGAAGGAGATGTATACAGGTGATACTAATTTCGGGGAAGATTATGAGGCAGCCGAGAATCCGGTGCTCAGGGATAGGAGCCCATGGATAGATTTCTTGGTACAGGATGGATTTCTATTTAAGGGCAACCAGTTATGCATACCGAATTGCTCTATGAGAGAGAATTTGGTGAAAGAGAAGCAAAGCGGGGGCTTAGCAGGTCATTTTGAACATGACAAAACATTCGCCAAGCTGAGCGAATCGTACTTTTGGCCAGGGATGCACTCAGATGTAAAGCGATTTGTTGATAGGTGCAGAATATGTCAACACACGAAAGGCCGAAAGCAGAACACAGGGTTCTATCAGCCATTGCCCATACCCGAGAGGCCATGGGAAGCCATTAGTATGGACTTTGTGTTGGGTTTACCAAGAACTCAGAGAGGAGTTGATTCCATATTTGTGGTGGTGGAGCGGTTTTCTAAGATGGAACATTTCATTCTGTGTCATAAGACAAGCGACGCGACGCACATCGCAAACTTATTTTTCAAAGAGATTGTTCGATTGCATGGATTACCGAGGAGCATAGTCTCGGATCGGGATACCAAATTCATAGGTCATTTTTGGAGGACGCTATGGAAGAAGCTGGGGACTGATTTGGCATTCAGTTTTGCATACCATCCACAGAAAAATGGACAGACCGAAGTAGTCAACAGAAGCTTGGGGGATCTGTTGAGGAGCCTGGTGACAGAGCATCACAGTAGTTGGGATCAGATCCTACCACAGGCAGAATTCCCGTACAACGATTCGGTGAATCGGAGTACAGGTAAGAGTCCATTCCAAATTTTGTATGGGACACAGCCAAGAGGAGTATCTAAACTCAAGGAGTTAGAACAGGCTGAGACTAGCAGTGTGAGAGCTGAGGAATTTGCTGAGGCGATGCAAGAACTTCACGCAGAGGTGAAGCAGGGACTGCAGAAGATGAATCAGGAATATAAGCGCAGAGCCGATCAGAGGAAGAGGCAGATTCAGTTTGAAGTTGGGGACATGGTTCTGGTGCACTTGAGGAAAGAAAGGTTCCGAAGGGGAACATACAACAAGCTCAAGTTAAAAAAAATTGGACCGTGCCGAATCCTGAGGAAATTTGGCGAAAATGCATATGAGCTTGAGTTGCTGGAGGGCATCAGAATATCTTCGATTTTCAACATTTCGGATTTATACCCTTACAGGGCTAATGAAGCAAATACTGGAACTGAGGAACCCGTGATCCCGTGGCAGAAACAATTACCAGTTGCACAGAAACTGCAGATGGAGTGCATACTGGATAAACAAGTTGGAAAGAAGACCAGGAGGAAACAATATTTTGAATACCTGGTAAAGTGGAAGAACCACCCAGTGGAAGATTCCAGCTGGGAACCAGAGGTAGTGATTCAGAAGCATGGGCACACCATGCAGCAGCTCATGGACAGGAGCCCATGAAATCTTTTGAGCCGAGGAGTATGATGCAGGAGCATCTACAACTTAACCAAGTGAGCAGCGTGGAGGAAAGAGGAGAACAGCTGGACAGCGCCAGCACACGCATTTTGAAGATACTTTGAAAAGATTGTTGCGCCGTCGTTTGAAGGGAGGCATTCAAAGCCAGGCGCATTTGTATTGTAATATAGATAAGAAGGCATTTAATAGTTTTAATGCTAGTAGATAGGAATTAACTGTAGATTAGATAGTTTTTCTTTTGAGAGGGAAAACAGAGTATAGACACCCTCCCTTGTATCATTGTAGGAAGCATTACATTCATTCAGCATTAGCATTGAGAGAAAGGAGCAAAGTAGAGAGCTGTGAAGAACCTCTATGTACAGAGATTGAATTAATAGGAAAGACTTTGATTCAATTCCATGGATGTGTTTGATCTCTGTGTGTTGTTGATATTATTCTTGTGCATGTTTGCTTCTTTTTATGATTATCTTTTATATGCTGCATATGTGATTGCATATCAGGTTCGAAACCTGAGAGAATGAAGAAAATGAGTTTCAATTGTTTCTCTGCTTGAGCCAGGAGATTCCTGCATAGAGTGCAGTTGAATTCCTCCGCATAGAGTGCATCGAGGAGGCTAAGCAGTTAGACTCTTGTTCACTTTTGCTCAGAACGAACTTGGTTGTTCGAGTCGTGCAGGTGAAGTGCAGGTCGAACGTGAAATCTCAGTAGAATGTCTAAGAAGGGAAGGTTGAAATAGCTATGACTGCGAGCGCACAGAACCCAGAAACCTTCAGCACTGTTGAGGATTGGTGAAGGTTGAAGTCGAGCACGGGGAGATTGTTCGAGGGTTCTCGGAAGAAATCAGAGGAACAAAAGCTCAGGAGGGATATCACCTTTTGGTTCAGTTACACAAGACAAAGGTGGGAAAGCTGAGAACTCTTCAAGAGGAAGAGAATCGACGACTTGAACTTCTTGAAGAAAGAAGTCTTCAAGAACAGGCAGAACCCAGAGGGGGTCATCGTGCATCGAAATATCGGGGTTGGCGAGCGCGAGTATTACATGCACGACGAGATCACGAGTCGTGATTTATCAACTTAAACGAGACCATCAATTTGAGCGCGGATAGGTGGCATGAGATCCTATAGAGTCGGGGTTTCGACACTTCAGCAGTTTCCGCGCTAAAAGGAGCATGGAGAAACCACGAGAGTGCGAGTCGCGACGGGTCCCACGGAGATTGCATGGAGTATCACACGTGGCATCACGTGTTTGGAGCTCGAAGGTTGGAAAACTAGGTCTTCGAAATCACGAGTAGCGATAACCCGAGGTTGACTGTTGACCTTTGGGAATTGGGATCTCGGTATTCGATAGCTCGAAGGCGTGTCGCAAGTTCCGCGATATCGCGAGACCCGATCTCCCGATACGCAAGCGCAGTTTCGAGAAAGATTAACCTGTGGGAACAAAGGCTCCCGAGGGGAGTTGGAAGAGCATTGACTCTTTGGGCCGAGTTGTTGAAGGTCCTGGAGAAGGTGACCGTCCGCTGAGGGGCAGGTTGCGTCAGTATCTCTCTCGTGTGCGCTACTCCTTGAGGATCTACACTACCTTTGTATGGTTTTTTTGTTGCAGTTGTGGGGGTATTTCTGGTTAATATAGAATTTTTTCTAGTGTTTATCTGATGAGACTTTTTTTGTGAATGAAATCTATCTAAGAAAGGTTGTTGGGTTTTTTCCCCCATTTGGGGTTTTCCTAGGATAAATCTCTTATGTTCTTTTTTTTCTCTTGTTTATGTTGTTATTGATAAGTACATGATATATATGTTAATGGTAATGAAGTAAAAGAACACTAGTAACAATAATTCTATGTAAATAAGGAAAATCTAACATGGTATTAGAGTTGGTTACCTTCATAACAGTTTGACCACTTGAAGGAAGATCACTACAGTAACACCTTGTAGTTGCAATACTTTTTCAAGATCGTTGAGCACTATCTGGAGGATATTGTGAATAATTCATTCACATAGTAGTGTTCCCTAACCTAACACACCGCCTAAGACTCTCAACGTCCAGTTTGGTGAATTCTGAAAAATCGATTTTTTTTAGTGCCAGGGTTTCTACCGACAAAAATATCAACTAGTATGAGAGTTGAGGATAGATTGGATGGAGCAAATAACTTCAAATACTGGAAACATATAATAAAAATAATTATATAATATAATGGATTATTGGATCACGTTAATAAGATGCTTCCAGAACTTGAAGACGAAGAAGAAAAGTAAAAGTTCAATAAGAATGAGGTCAAGGCCAAGAGGACCTTGACAGACTCAATCAAGGATCACCTGATACCCAATTTATCAGAACTAAAGACTGCAAATGGATGCTTGATTCCCTAACCATAATATATAAAAGAAAGAACACCAGTCAGAATCTTACTCTACGACATCAAATCAAAAATGTGAGTATCAACAAGTCAATGATGATAGCCAACTTCTTTACAAGGATCTCACATATCAAAGACCAGTTAGTAGCCATTGGAGATCCAATAGAATATTTTGAACTAGTAACCACTATGCTAAATGGTTTCCCTCCCTCTTGGGACCCATTTGTCTAAGGAATTTGTTCAAGAAGGAAGTTACCCAAGTTTGAAAAGTTATGGGCATATTTTTCTCAAGAGGAATCTAGATTGATGTCCAAGAAACAAGAGGTAGATGATGAGGAAAACTAAGCACTTGCAGCACAAGTGAATAAAAGAAAGGAAAGAGAAGAAGGTAGTCCAAGGAGGTCTAAGAAGCCACGTTGTAAGAGGGATGTATCAAAGGTTCAATGCTTCAATTGTAGGAATGTTGCATAATGTCCTCAAAAACATGAGAAAGAAAAGGAGAGGAAGAAACACCATGCACATGCAGTAGAAGCCAAAGAGCACTCAAAGGCATCAAAGGATGAATAATTTTTCTTTTATACAATGGTGTTTTCATATGAATGATAGAAGGAAACTCAAGCAGGACAACAACACCAAACTCCAAGTTTGCATATCAGGTTTGATATTTTATATTGTTGTTGCTTAAGAAAGTCTTGTACCTAGGGTAGCAGTCTTTAAAACTTTATTATTTTCTATTTTTATCAAATGTTTAGGTACAACTGAATACTATTGGTATGATTACCATTAAGAAAATTCTCATTGTTAATGATAAACTTATCTGCAAGATGAAATTGATCTCCTCTAGGAGATGTTCTTGATTACTAACTATTCCATGGAAATGTTTTTCTTGTATCTTGTTTCGGGTAGGTCACAGGTGATAGCTCTAAGAAGGATCTATGATCATGGTCGTAGGAGGAAACTATTTAGACAGTCTCTAGCTGAGACATAGAAATATGTACATGAACGTACACACCCATGTGAAGTAGAATATGAAGAAGAGTACATCTCTTATGGAGATTGATTGTGAGGAGAAGTAGGCTCCAAAGATGACCATACAGTTAATTTGACCACTCTTCATATCATCAAGAAGAGTCAGTAGTGCCATAAGGGCCTACCTAGAAATGATATAGTAAACAAGCATGTTCTCATATACATACATGGCATTAATAATCCATACTATGAAGAGAAGCATATGACTCCACCAATGGTGACACAGGAGGCCCCACCAAGTACCAACCCACAATAAGCTATATTTCATAGGGAGTCAACCCTTATGATCCAGTAGGGAGGAGAAACCTTCGATAACAAGCCCATAGGATATCAGACTTCAGAAGAAGTAAAAATATGCAGTGGAAGTAGGTGGCTCCTGAGATATTATAGACTCAGAGGGAGTCAATATTTAGAGGGACCATGCAGATTCAAAGTGAGCCTGATCTCAGAGAGAGTCAGTGGCTTCAAGACTTTCATTCAAAAAGTATTCCTTCTCAGATTCATATAGGGGAGAGAGACATATTCTAGGACTGACCTACAGGTGCCATGAGTTAAGGAGGCTAGATCGAAGCTTCATAGGCTTCTAGGAGATCTTATATCTCCTCTGAGGATTCCCTTGTCTCGATAGACCTTGTTGCAGTAAAATAGGAGGAAACTAGTCAGAATGACTGGGATATATGTTTTTCCTCAATTCCAGAAACCACACATCTTTTCCAACTATGTGGAGATGATGAGCAACATCATTGATTCATATCCTTCGACCATTAAATAATTCATTGAGAAGAAGGAAGGGAAGGATGCCATGATGTAGGAGTATCAATCCATCATGAAGAATGATGTGTGAGAGGTGGTTCTGAGACCAGAAGGGAAGTCAGTAGTGACTTCGAAGTTGATCTAAAATATCAAGCATGTTGTATATGGAAACATATAGATGTACAAATCTTGCTTTGTAGCATGAGGATTCTCCCAGCAAGAGGGATATGATTATGACAAGACACTTTCTCCAGAAGAAGTGTACATAGAGAAACCACAATATACATGAGAAGGAGTCTCATGTCTACAGATTAAAGGAATCTATGTACAAGCTTATGCAAGCACCCAGGGCATGACATACTAGATCATACAATTATTTGATGACCTTGGGATGGTTTCCCATTGATCCTACATGTGGATGCCATTTTCCTGATAGGAGATGAGAAGATCATAGTTGGGTGAAAGAGGGGTCTCACTTCATAGTTCAAGATGAAGGATCTATGTCTAATGCATTACTTCTTGGGATTGGAAGTGTGGAAAATATCGGATGAGATTTTCCTTATCCAAGGAAAATATATTGTTGATATTCTACAAAGATTCAAGATGATGGAATGAAATTCCATGACCACGTCCATGATGATAAATCTAAATCTCTTGAGTGAAAAATATTCATATTTGGTGGATCCCATGATGTACAAACAATTGATTGGATCCTTGATGTACCTGGTTAACACTAGGCCAAGCATATGCTTTGTAGTGAATACCTTGAATCAACACATGGTTGAACCTAGACAGGTAAATTGGATGGAAGAAAAACATATGTTGAGGTACCTTCATGGTATGGTTGGATATGTATTGATATATGTATCGGGTGGAGATGTGAAGTTGCAGGGATATACAGACTTTGACTGGGCAGGGAGTGCATTGGATCAGAAGAGTAGTTCTGGGTGTTGCTTTAGTATAGGATTAGGCATGATATCATGGTTGAGCAGGAAGAAGAAATCAATGGCACTCAGTACTTCATAAGAAGAGTATACCGAAGCAAGCATGGCAAGTTGTGAAGCAGTGTGGCTCTGAAAGTTGCTAGCCATGATATTTTATCTAGAATTGGAGCCAAATTTGATACATTGTGACAATCAAAGTTGTGTGAATATTACCAAGAACCATGTGTTCCATGACAGGTCTAAGAATATAGAGATCAAATATCATTACATCTGGTACATGGTGAAGAGAAGCATTGTGGAGCTCCAGTGCATATCCACGAACGAATAGATAGAGGACATTCTCACCAATCCCTTGTCAAGAGTGAAGTATGAGTACTTCAAGGACAAGCTTGGAATTTTATTGAATGTCCACCTTTGTTGAGAGGAATATGTGTTGTTTCTTATCATGCCGACTAACCCCTCTAGCCAAGGGTTCCCTGGATCAGTCACGTGAGGTGACTGAGGGGGTAATGTACTGTCAGACTTGCTGAGAGAAGAAACATCACACATGTAGTTGTAAGTCTATGGTGGAGGCTATGTGACTCCGGACAATAGTTGTGTGATACTTTGGTGGTTGTGTACCACTGGCAGAGACTCTGTGACTCCAGACAGTAGTTATGTGATACTTCAGTGGTTGTGTACCACTGGTGGAGACTGTGTGACTCTGGAAAGTAGTTGTGTGCTACTTCGGGGGTTATCTACTACTGATGGAGACTGTGTGTCTCTGGACAATAGTCGTGTTCTACTATGGTGGATATGTTCCAATCACAGAGGTTGTGTGACTCCAGACAATAGTTGTGTGCTAATTCAGTGGATGTGTTCCACTGGCGGAGGTTGTGTGACTTCAGACAGTAATTGTGTGCTACTACAATGGATTTTTTCCACTAGTAGTGACTATGTATCACTGAGAGCAGTTGTGTACTACTTGGAAGAAGTTGTGATCTATTGGATGGCATTTTAGTAGCTGTTTGATACTAACTGATTGTCATAGAGATTACCATATCACTTGATGTATTTGTGTGTGCTACTGCTTGATCGCATAGATTGTGCATGATGATTTGACCTACTGAAGGAATTGTAGTAGTCATGTGCTTGCTAGAAGATTACAGAGCAATCATTGGACTACCAGATGAATACATCATGAAAGATGACTCCCTAGATAAGAGGGAGTTTTGATTTTTTGGTAGTTGTGGGAGGATATTTCCCTCCTAGATGACCTTTCTTAGATGTGGTGAATATTCTAGAATCAAAGGATCCATTAAACATATATTGAAATACCCTAGAAGAGAATTTGACCCAGAAGAATAATGTAATAATGAAAAGACACTTGTCCAGAGAAGAAGTTAGCCCAGTCTAGTGGCCAGGAAGACTATAAATAGAGGATGTCTTGGTTTATTCCTTCACACACACACTCTCTCCAAGCTACACAGAAGAAAGGCACAAGTTTGGAGGAGCTGATGCAGTAGTTGCAACTGAACAGTTTATTATTGCTTAGTCTTTTGGTATCCCTCTCTTGTGCACTACTCCTTGAGGAGGTGTGCTACCTTTGTATGGTGCTACTGCTATAGATGGGGTGGTATTTATGGTTAAAATAGCACTTGTACTAGGTTTTATCTGATTTAACTTGATTTGTGAATGAAATCTATATAAGAAAGGTTGATGGGGTTTTCCGCCATTTGGGGTTTTCTAGAGATAAATCTCTTGTGTTCTTTTCTGTCTCTTTTTTATGTTTTTACTTCTCTGTACATGATATATATGTTAATGGTAATGAAGTAAAATAACACTAGTAACACTAATTCTCTATAAATAAGGAAAATCTAACAATTTTTACAATGTGTTGAGCATAGCTTTATCATTGCAATGTGATTACCATAACCTCATCGTCGCAATGTGGTGAAAATATCCTATCATCATAATGTGACAAACATTTCCAAATTTCATTGTCTGACGAACATAACCCATTGTCACAATGTGATGAGCACAACCCAATGTCATAATGTGACTTGAACATAGCACAACATTGCAGTGAGACGACCATTTTATAACGTCACAATGTGATGAACATAACCCACTTTCATACTATGACAAACCTATTCCAACAACATAATGTGTCAAACAAAAACCCTATGTTGCAATGTGATGACCATAACCTTACGATGTCATGTGAAAAAAAACACTTGATGTCATAATTTGATGAACAAAACCTGATCAACATTGTAATGTGATAGTGTCATAGTAAACCATGGTTAAACATAATCAACATGGTTGAGCATAATCGGTGCCACACGGTCTTCGAAGGTCATCCATGGCCATTGTCAACCATGGTCAAGGTCAATCATAGTCAACTATGGTGAAGCTCAACCATGAACAACCACACTAAGCTTTGATCCACATCAAGGTCAACCATGGTTAACCATAGTCAATCATGGAAAACCATAGACAACCATGGGCAAGGTCAACTATATTAAACCATATTCTTCATCATGGTCAACAATATTCAACCATAGTTAATGTAATGGTTAATTTTAGTCATAGTTAAGGTCAAACATGGTGAATGTCATCCATAGTCATGCTTAATCATGTTCATGGCTAGCCATGGTCATCTATGGAAAACAACTATCAAACATGGTTAACCATTGTTAAACATTGTTAACCATGGTCAACCATAGTCAACCATGGCAATGGTCAACCAAGGTCAACCATAGTGAAGGTCATGCATAATTAAGTTCAACCATAGTGAATGTCTACGCAAGTTAACCATGGTCATGGTCAACCATAATTAACCATGCTCATGGTAATCCAAGGTCAACCACAATTAACCATGGTCATGGTCAACCATAATTATCCATGGTCATGGTGAGGGAAGGTCATGGTCAACCATAGTCATTGTCAATTAATGTATTAATACTCCAA
This sequence comes from Picea engelmannii, assembly GCA_009831015.1. NCBI lineage: Eukaryota > Viridiplantae > Streptophyta > Pinopsida > Pinales > Pinaceae > Picea > Picea engelmannii. Next base: position 198,351 of record ML786355.1, on the reverse strand, counting down.
TAATGTATTACTAATGAATTATTACTTTAATAATGTATTTAATAAATTTTAAATATGTTAATATTGTATTTATTGATGTTCTACTACTTTAATAAGGTATTATTGACGTATTATGTTATTACTGTATTGATACTTTAGCAATGTATTAATTAATTAATATATTACATTATTAATGTATTAGTACTTTAATATGTTACATTATACATTAATTTTATAATGTATTATTATTGTTTTAATACTATAATAATGTATTACTAAATACAATAAGCTCAATGTATTACTACTTTATTAATGTATTACTTTATTAGTCTATTAATACTTTACTAATGTATTTATCAATGCATTTAATGTATTAATTGTATCATTAGTATTATTATGTAATAATGTATCTATGTTTTATTAATGTTTTAATGTATTAATACTATAGTAATGTATTAATTAATTAATACATTACAGTATACATTAACATATTAATGTAATTTCATCCATAGTCATGGTCGTGGTGAGTAGTGGTCATCTATAGACAACAACTATCAAACATGGTTAACCATTCTCAACCATGGTCAACCAAAGTCAAACATGGTCATGGTCAACTATAATGAAGGTCATGCATAGTGAAGGTGTATGGAAATTAACCATGGTTACAGTCAACCATAATTAACCATGATCATGGTAATCCAAGGTCAACTACAATTAACCATGGTCATGGTAGACCAAGGCCAACCATAGTTATCCATGGTCATGGTGAACCATTATTCACCATGTCAACCAAAGTCAACACTTCCTTCCCAAAGTCAACCAAGGTTAACCATGGTCATGGTGAACCATAAGAAACCATAGTCATTGTCAATTAATGTATTAATACTCTAATAATGTAATTATTAATGTATTACTTTAATAATATATTTATTAAGGTATTAATACTTTACCAATGTATCTAATAATTTATTATTACTTTAATACATGTATACATTACATTAATGTAATAAAGTATTAGTAATGTATTTATTAATGTATTAATACTCTACTAATATATTTATTAATCTATTATTATTGTAGTAATGTATTAATAATTTAATACATGAAATTATATAGTCATATATTTTAATACTTTAATAATGCATTACTATTTTATTAATGTATTATTTTATTTTATTTATTAATTATTTTTTATTTTTTTAATACAATATTGTACACATTAATCTATTAATTCCATGTATTTGTATTTTATGTTATACATTATATTAATGTAATAATTCATTAATACATAAATTAACTTTCAATTAATTAATACACTAATATTTTAATTAGTACATTAATGCTTTAATTTATACAGTAATACTGTAAATTAATTAATACATTAATTGTGTATTAATACATAATTGATCTATTATTTATTAATCCTCTCCGCTACATGTTGGTCCTCAATTAGCAATCACATTTAAGTAAAAAGTGGTTGATATAAGCACAAACATTAATTTTAAAAGTTGGAAAATAAATTCAATGTATATCGACCACTTTTTATTTAAATGTAGTTATTGCTAGTTAAATATTGAAATAATTTCACATATATAATTATACTTATAATTGTATTTCCCACCCATGAAAATGGTCTTAACTTGAAGATCAACGAGAGTAATGCATTGCCTAGATTAAGACCATTTTTAGTGAGTCAAATATAAAGTATTTAGGACTTAATAATGCATTGCCTAGATTAAGACCATTTTTAGCGAGTCAAATATCAAGTATTTGAGACTTAATAGAGGAGACAACAATGCATTGTTTTAATATGGTTAATATCTTCCAAAATTAAAGAATTTATAAAATTTATATTATTTTATAGTTTGAAAATCATTTCCATTGAAGAGGGCACTTGTTCATAGAATATTAGATGAAACAAATTATAGAAAATGATATAAAATTTCAACTCTTCCTAGAAAAAAATTATATATATCATATAAACACAAAAACAATAAACTGAAAAGAACTTGATGAGGGGATGAGGATAAGGGTGGGGGTGGAGGGTAATATTAGAGAAAACATAACTTGATGAGAGTGGGGATGGGGGGTAATATTAGAGAAAACATAATATGTTTTCTCTAATATTTCCCCCACCCCTACCCTCACCCTCATATGAGGGTGGTGAATAGAACAAAGTGGCATTGTCAAATTAATAATGTATTTAAGTATTTTCTTAACACATTGTTCATAACTTGGCACATAAATGTTGTTGGAGCATTTGTTAGCCCAAAGGGTACCACTATGAATTCATAGTGTTCATACCTGGTTCTAAAACCATTTTTATGTATGTCTTCATCTTTTATTCTGATCTGGTGATAACCTGATCTTAAATCTATTTTAGAGAAGATTTTAGCCTCTCCAACCTGATCAAACATATCATCAATACGGTTTAAAGGGTACTTATTTTTTATTTTCATTTTCTTCAATTTTCGATAGTCAATGCACAGCCTAAAAGTTCCATCCTTCTTTTTCACAAATAGGACTAGTGCACCCCATGGAGATAGACTTGGTATCATATACTATTTTTCCAATATATCTTGAAGTTGCATTTTCAACTCAGACAGTTCAGGAACACTCATCTTATATGGTGCTTTGGAAATTGGTGTTGATCCTGGTACAAAATCTATTGTGAAATCTATATCCCTTCTAGGAGGTAGTCCTAGAATATCTTCCAGAAACACATCCTGAAACTAACTTAATATATGATTATTAGTTAATAAACAGTCATCCATATTTTCTAGACTTTCATTTATGTGTACATAATATATTTCACAACCCTTTGCATTTCATTTCAACTGTAAAGAAGAAATCTACCTCACTGACACACCACAAGGTATTCTATTAATGGTTCTATTTTTTTCGAGCTCATCTAAGCAATCAAAAGTTTTATTTTTACAATTCACTATAATTGCATTATTTTTAGGCCAATCCATACCTATGAGTATATCACAGGATCCCAAAGGTAATATATTTAAATCCATACTTGTTTCCATTCCACATATTATCATCATATAATCTTTGACCAGTTCAACTACTTTTCGTTTGGTACCAGTGGCTAATTGTACTAACCAAGACTTATTATGTTTTACTTTATTCAATTTGCAATTCTCTACAATCATAGGACAAACATAGATTAAACTTTCCATGTTTTTGTATTTTCATACCTTTATTTAAACTGTGTATAACACAATTTAACATGTCTTATTACCATATCCATCATTTTGGGGTTAAGGAACTCAATTTTATCCTTATACACTTGAGGCAAGCGACTCATAAAATGTTTTACCTTGGATTTCTCTTCTCTAAGGTAAGGCATGTACCTCATCAAATTTACAAAATTTGGTAACAAAATCTTCAATGGTCATTTCTCCTAACTTAAGGTCATGAAACTCCTTATCCTTTTCATCGAAATACCTTCTAGTTAAGTATTTATGTTTAAAATGTTTCTTAAATATTTTCCAAGTGAGTTGGTTGCTTCTAATTTTGTTTATTGCCACCAAATTGCAGCTTTTCCATTCAACTAGTAAATTTTCAATCTATCCCTTAAGTTCCCAGAATAATTATAAATTTGGAAATATTTTCCCATGTTTATGAGCCAAGATTTTTCTCCTTCTTTCGTTTCTCCTTCAAAACTGGGTGGTCTTATTTTTTAAATTCACCAGTCAACTCAGTTGTGTACCATTTTCTTTTCTTGTTTTTAGATGATCTCTTTTGTAAGTTGTTTTCTTTAGAACTGTTGTTACTATTTTCCTTAGTCATCGATGTTATTTTTTTGCTAAGCATCAAATGTTCTCTTTGATTATGAGATTCATCATTAGAGAGATCCTTCTTGGTGTTACTAGAATTATTTCTTACATTCTTATTATGCTTCATCTCAGTCATATTTTTAAGCAAAATTTCATTTAACTCCTCTTGTTCTCTACTTGCTTTCAGTAGTTTTTCATTGCCATCTTTGATACTCTGCAATTCAGCCTTTATACTTCTCATGGTTTCAAGTATCTCAAATGAATTATTTTGAGGTTGTTCATTTTTCAACTCTACATACATTTAACGTTCACTTGGTTATGTTTTTCCAGTTTCTTCAACCATGGTGTCAGTTCTTGTTTTTGTTAAGTGCACAACAGATTTTATGTTAAAATTCTTGTTTACATAATTCTGCAATAATTTCTTAAGTTATTAATGCAACAGTTTAAATGGCTTGAGCCCATAAGGCCTAGAGTTTGGAACTTTCCCTGATACTATTTGTAATGTCACCTCAACTGATTTTTTTTTTAAATATAGCATATTTAATCATTATCTCATTATTTTTATTGTTAATATTATTGGTTGGCCAAGATGAACAATACTATTAATATTTTATGTTCACATGATAGGTAAAAAGGTCTTAAGAGACAACACTAGTGGAAGCGTGTTCACACCCCAAGGTGAGTGCATTAATTTCAATTACTCAATAGCCCATAGTTTATTATCTAACATTAAGGATACATTATTTCCAATTACTTACCTTCACCGTGAATTCTTTCAGGTTATGATTCTTACCCTACTAGTCACACACAAACACTTACACATTTAAATCATTTGTATGTCCATTAGATTGATTATATTACTCCTTAAGCCATACTTCTCCATTCTATCATTTACTTTTAATGAGAAAGAAAATGTGTAAAAACTATCCTAAGGTTGAGACTGTATTCATCTCAGAGATTGATCTCAAAACCCTTTCTAGGGATATTATACATAGATTATCCATTAAATTTTATTGATCCATTAGCATGGTTTAAGGTATAAACTCTTATTAAAATCCTAAACATATATTCGTTCCCAACCTTTGAATCACAACATCAAAAGGTATACAAAAGTTATTTGTTTTGTCTATCCTTATATGACATCTTCCATATTAGGTTCAACCTGGTGTTACGAGGAAAATCTCTCTATGGCTAGGGTAAACCACAACAGACGGAAATGACTTCAGAAATCAAATCTATCCCAAAAACATGTTATATAAACCAATATTCAAGAGAGATAAGAAAGAATCCTACCTCGTCTAGATTTTCGATGAAGTCCACCATTGAGCACTTGAACCCAAAGCTATATACCTACAACTAGTTCTCAACAAACAAGAAAAGAAAGAATACAGTGATAATATAAAAGGTTAGCACATTAGATAGCATAATCCATCAATATACATAACAAATATGTCCATGGATAATAACTCAATATATTTTCAAGATATCAATTGGACAGGAAAATAGTATTTCTATTGATAAATGGTCATCATAAGTAAAAATATTACAGGCTTTTGTGTTAGCACGGTTCGGAACTGAAAAACTAAGTTCCTTCTAGTTGGGCGTCCACCACTTCAATCCTCCACCAAAGGCAAGCTCATAAGAGAGAAACAATGAGGTTCTCAATCAATAAAGGATGAGCTTGGGGGATGAACACTTTGTTTAGACTTAAAGGACAAAGGGATGCAGACTCAATATGAAGTAAATAATTTCTCCAGAGTAACTTTTCTCTCAAACTTGAATTCTTTCTCCTCTTTCCATAGCTCGGAATTGGACCATTTATAGCCTTCAAAATGGAACTGAAGGGCCAATTTAGAACATTTCCAGTATGTGTAAGGCCAAGGATCATAGATCTCCTATCGTGACATGGAAAGCCGACATTAATTTCATTTTTTCGCACAAATCCTGATGTACGCGGGTTGTAGTGGAGCAACCAACGTATACACATGTTGTATAGTGTGCAAGATGCATATATGTGGAAAAATATTAATTTTGTCTCTATATTTTATCAATAGGGAAGATAAGTCTGCATAGGGAAATGGAATAAGGTCATATGTGCAAGATTGCATAGGGTGAGGAAAATCTTACTATAACATATGCCCCCTAATGTGTGAGGTCAAAGGAGTATATGTGATGGCTGAAATACATTATAAATAACCTAGAAGTGGAGTGGTAGGGGACCAACTAGATGAACTCATTGGTCATTAAATTCTACACTGACTTTGCATACATATCTTGTGTTCAACCTCAACTCCTTTACTCACATGATGTAGACTTGCACCCTTGGTGGATTGTCTAGAAGACTTGAAGACATAACTATGTGGCCGAGTTGTTGCTTCCTTTTCATTAGACCAATACCTATATGACTTCAGTGATCATGGGAGATCACATTGTACTCCATGGTATACATATATCTTCAGATTGGTTTTGAGACTGGTTCTATTGGTCCTTGTTTGTGACTATGAAAGTTATTGGCATGCAACTGCATTTGTATTTTTCTATTCATGGCCACAGACACTTGTTTGGTATATTTTTCACATGAGATCCAATCACAACTTAATGCCAATGAATGTCCTTTTTTATGTATTTTAGTCTACTTGGTGTGAAAAACGGATAAAATTGTTCCAAATAGACTTCTTTTCAAAACCAATTTACGAGTGTGAAAGAGACAAGTTCACTCGACAATATTTTCACTTTTTGATAATGAGTCGAAAAAGTGATTAACTAAGACTCATGACCTTTCAAGTCCAATTTAACGAGTGTGAAATGGACAAATCACTCGACAATATTTTCATTTTTTAAACGAGTCAGAAAAGAGCTTAACGCGAACTCGTTGGGAGATTCTAGGAGGAA
>ML786355.1:180926-191681 GCA_009831015.1 Picea engelmannii | reverse complement strand
GGGGGGGGGGGGGGGGGGGGGGGGGGCTCCCATGTAGAACTTTTGTGAAAGGACAACAACTTATGAAGAGTTGACACAAGCTTGGGAAAACCCAAATCTTTCCAAGTCGAGGAGGATAAAATACTTGCAGAGGTTACCTTATCAACAATATATAGAATAATTCCCCTTATTTAGAAGGGTGTATAAGAAGGAATTAGAGGCTCTACAAGGTCATTCCAATCAAAGCAAACCACCCTAGGACATGGAGGGAGCATACTCGAAGAGACTGGAATGATCCCTAATGAAGAAAGTACTGAACTAGAGATGTTAAGGACATGGTCGAAGGATGCATCACCCTCCAAAAGAAGAGTGGGATTGACTGAAGATCTCATCGACAATGTCACTTATTAGGCTTATCACTCTCCAAGAGAAGAGTGGGATCGTCTGACTATTTCATCAAAAAAACCACTTCTTCAACCATTGGTTGAATAGGATGTGAGACAACAAGGTCAAGAGATGCATCACCCCCAAAAATAAAAGTGGTTTCAGTAGAATATTGCATCGACACGACTGTTGGTTGAAAAATATATGAGACAAAAAGGTCAAGGGATGCATCATCCCCTAAAGGAATAGGGGTGTCAGCCAAATATTGCATCGACATGACTGTTGTATCAACCAAAGAAGGTTGGGAAGCCAAAGATGAATTAGAGCCCGAAGGGCCCCTAGGAAAGGACCACGCTTCTTGTACCACATCAGTAGTAGGGTACAAATGAGTAAGGTGATCTCCTTTACAAAGTTATCAAAGGAACTTGGGATTACATCTTACACATCTAGGTTTCTCAATCGTATGAATGCCACCAACATGAATTGCAGTGGTTTGTGACATTCTCTCAGCATGACTTGTAGAGGCTAGTAGCAAATCCCCAACGTGACTGGTAGAGGTTGGTGATGAATCCCCAACATGAATAGCAGAGGTTGGTGATGTATGTGTAGTGTGATTAGTGATGACTAGACTTGTTCCCCCAGCATGAATTGCAGTGGTTGGTTGCTAGTCTTCAACATGACTAGCATAGGTTGTCGACCCATATCCAATGTGACTAACAGAGTTTGGTGATATAATTCTGGTATGTGGTTGACCCTCAAAAGACACAATTGAGGAAGGTAGGGTCCAAGGATCACTAAAATAGGAAGTGCAGAAAGGAATGGACCTCCCTGTTGAAATGGGCCTATTAGACATGGCATAAACGTGGTGAATCAGTGTCGTGAATTCGAATGTATCGATAAGGAAAGAATACATTCCAACACCGATATTCTCAGTTGTCCAATGAGAATTTTTTATCACAGGGATCGACGATCCAATAGATTCATTAGGACTAGAGTACGCAAAGGATAACTGGTCAATCATCACGATCTTCCCTTCATGAGGAAAACAAAGAGTACGGAAGATGGATGATATGATGGAGAACATATCATAGGTCCAATTGCATCCTAGTAACAAGTTATAATCAAGAGGTGCATCAACTACCTCTACCTCCATCTTTACCATATTTCCACCTAACTAGACCAGAAAGGTAAGAAGAATACCGTGAGGGCAAAAGGAATGATCGTCAAAAAATCAACATGTTGGATGACTTGGAAAGAGTCGGAGAATTGAGAGCTTTCCAATAGATTAGGGACATCACACATGTAGCAACGACGTCATCAACAACCGCATGTTTGATGGTATACTTTGAGTACTCCACGTGGATTTGGAAAGCCACATGGTAAGGAAAGCAAGGCTTCACATCTATGATGTCAAACTTGATAACTTTTGAGCCACTAGGATCTACATCTCCTAAAGTAGATAGTAAGGCATTCCCCTATGAAGGACACATTTGGAGTACCCCCAAAGCCAACATTGCACAAGGGGTTTGACCCAGGTCCTTAACAATAGAGTATTTCTAGGTGGCTCTAGCATTTGGGTTGTGGGTAGAACGCTTGAGTACTCCTTTCGGAATATGAGGCGATGGCTCTGGTTTCTCAATCTGTAAAGTCATCTCCAGAGGAGGAGGAGGATATTCTAGACCAGGAATAGCTTGTGAAGAGATATAATCTCTAGATCAAGTGGCTACATGAACTTTCTCATCGACCATATTGATACATAAATGGTCTCCATCTTGCAATGATGGGTTTTGACTCCCACCAACCACATTTCTGGCATTTGAGGAGCTCGAGTCCATGTGATGATTATGTGGGAATGGATTCGTCAGCACGGCGTGTGATAGAGATAATATCCTTGCATCTTCCACAAGTTTGGGGCATAAATGGGTAAGGTGATCATCTATGCAAAGATTATAGGGAAATTTCACCTTACGTATTTGTTGTTTTACTTCTCCAGCATTATCATTCATATTCTCATTATTACCATTTTCCTTGGTTTTATTACCATTTTCCTTGGTTTTATTACCATTTTTCCCACCCTTGGGATCATTACGTCCTTTGTTCTTATTCTCTCCTGGTTGGTGGTTACCATTCGGGTTGGCCAACGATTGCATAGAATGTACATCCACTGACTGAGTGGTGTTGGAAGACACAAACGAAGTTGGCCCTTCTGCAGACTAGGTAAGAGACAATTCTTTCATAAGGCTTGTCACTGAGTCTACATACTTTACATTGGTGGAACCTACAATGCCATTGGCATGAGGTCCGATATTTTTTCTAGGGTCGTAAGTTGACCACAGTGCGTTCAGAAGAAGGTGGTATAACTTCCTATTGAGCACTCAACACAACCTAAAACTCTTATGTCAAATTTTACTTTTTGGGTACCACTTGATCTTTTTCACTGTCTGATTCTACTTTAGTATGAAAATTGTTGCATTTTCTTATCATCTCGTTTCTCTTTTAAGTCTCTTAAAGTTTGCTTGAGCATGCGAAAACCCATAACTCAAAAGACTAACACTTAATTAAAGAATCGAAAGTCAAGACTTCTCCCTGGCGTGAAATAATGAAATGAACAATGAAATAAGCATCAAATGAACAATGAAATAATGTCTTCGATCGTCGAATTCCAATTTTTTTTTGATATCGAGATATTTCAAGGTAACGACACTATGGAAATATCTTTGAAGGTCGATCCCTGATAATTTCAGCATCAACAATTTTTAGAAGGATATCCCATAGAGGACATGATAAGTCAATTCCCAATCGTCGACCCCTGATACCTTTCAGCCTCGACAATCCTAGGTTTATTTTAATACACGTCTCTTGTCAAAAGACCCAACTTCGACTAATATATATGGCCAAACCACCTGCCCTCTTTTTCCACCTATCGTTGCCCGAGTAGTTAGACATATGATCTAGTTTTTCTTTAGCCTTTACTAGCTCCCGAGACCCACATCACACCCCGAATCAATTTTTTCATGTCATCATTGTACGACAAAATCAGTGGGCATCGGAGGTTTTCTCTTGAGGATTCCAACGGGAACATACACAAGGATATTTCCAATTCTCGATCTTCCCACTAAGAAAGAGATGCGATGGGTCATTTTATCTCTAAGGTACAATGGATCCAAAGCATTTAAAGAAATAATTAATTCCAAAATACCGCATTAGTTTCTAATTCATGCATGAATAAAAAAAGAACCGTTTTAATGTGTCAATACAGTGCATCACACTCCACACCCTTGCCATCAACTCATGTAGAATTTATTTGCAAAGATTCAACAGTAGGTTCTTTTGAATTTCACTCATCACTCGAATTAATTGATTGATACGATTGGTAGGATATCTCCCGTTAAATCCTTTTGAGTCATTGTAAAAAAGATTATTTTGTTCACAAAGAAGTTCAGAACTTCCAGAGGAGCGAGACGAGCAATCTAGGGAAATCTTCCAAGGTCCAGTGAGTATTAAAAAACAGGTTTAACAAGCATGGAAAGTATGTACAACTCTATGGATGTTTTATGCTTCGTTTCATACGTTTTTATCCGATGTTACTCTATATACATGCCTAAAGTATCTTTTTCGGTTGCAATAAGAATGTCTTCGAAGAAATCTACCACCAGGAAATATCCAAGAATGCCAAAGCTACAGGAACTAGATGCGGGAGGAGGCTCTTCACTAGTTTTCACAAAACAACTGGAATTTTCTCCAAAACCAGTGCCCTTCATCAAGACATCCACCAAGGAGGTTTTTTCTCAGCCTCTGGCATTTGGAGACACAGAAGTGAACATCAATACCAAGACATTTTTTCCATGTTGGGAATAAATTTTCAATAAAATCAAGAGGGAGGAACTCCCTGAATATACCCCACACAACGATCTTGATACAAGAAAACTTGATGATGGAGTCCTCCTGAATGTCTGAAAGGCATTTTTTCATATGGTGGCAATCAAGACTTTGGTATTCCCCTGAATAGAACTCCTGAAGTGGCTTATCAATCACACTGACACACAAATATGATTGATTAATGATGATAATGGAGAGTATGTCATGGTTTTACTTCCAATGGAAGTGCAGAATTAATACAAGCTCAGAGAGCCAGAAGAACGACTAAACATTGATTTTATTGTAAGATTCTATGAGAAACACAATATCGGAAAGGTAATGGCGTCGTGGTGGAGAGAGGATAAAAATTTCACCAATCCGACCTTCGACTGGTACCCGACGACCAACCTAAGGGATCCATACATCTATCTAATGGCTCTCCTCTACCAATTGCATGGTGTAAAAGATTGTTCTAGGTTTTTAGAGGCTTGAATGCCTCTAGCTTATACGGTAGCTATTTTTGGAATAGGTTTTAATTGGGGTGCCATCATCTCTAAACAGATGAGCACTTACATATGATAGGCTCAAGCGCCAAAAGAGGGAGAAACCCCATCCTTCTATACGGATTCTTATTTATTGGACGTCATTTGTGCCAGAAATGTATTTGTCGGAATGAACTTGAACTGGCACACATCAGAACTCATGGTCCATGTATATTTCAACATCTTGTGGGATAACATGTACAAGAAATCCTACTCTCTCATCTATGATTAGTTCATTGCACATATTTATTTCTTGTTGTTCAAGAAAGAGTGCCCAAGGTTATCGGATGCATCCAAAAATATTGTATCGAAATTTGGTCACTGGTAACTAGATGAGTGTGATACCTACATCAAGGTTTTTGGCACCACCAGAGCACCCCATCTGTTTCCTATATATTTCCCCGATCAACTAGTAGTAGGGGAAATCTGTTATCAAACCGTCCTGCAAGGTTACAATGCTACTCTGGTAAAGGATAAGAAGTGGACCTTCATACCTTACAGATTTCATATTGGTTTCTACATGGTAAAGGACACTGCACAAACCAAGCAAGAAGGGTTAAGCCAATTGTATTTTTGATTCCAGACTGGTCATTTTCGCAAGCATGACCCCAAGGGTCTAGTCCTGAATCACTCATCAAAAGTATCATCCTACTGGCCATATGCCCATGACAGGTTTGAAGATGAGATCTTCACCAAAAATTCTCAAAACTGGGATGAGGTGGTGGCAAGGATGGTTGATCCTAAGGCAACTAGGTTCAAGGCCATGATTTTGGATGAGCAAGCAATAGTTCTGGAAAAATTATCTCAAGAGGAACTTAGGGACAGAGAAGAAAGGATAGAATCTGAATCAGTCGAAGAAATAGAAGCTCCCCAAGAAAGCACCGAAATAGCAGAGATTTCCTAGGTAACTCTGGTACAAGACAAGAATTTCCCTTAGGCTTAGGATACATTGGAGAGAGGGGCACTCATGTATCAACAGGCCCAACAGATGATGAATCGAATGTGGGATAACTCAAACCTCGTCAAGATGACAAGACTTCTGACCAATAGCCTAGAAGAAATCCTGACGATTCCAAGCGACCCTGATTTCATAAATCTTGATAACATCAATGGGTCAGATGACCTTGAATCCACAATTCCACTGGCCAGATCATCAGCAAGTGTGATGACTCAACTAGAGACCGGATGGGTATCAATGGAAACAAGGCACCTAATCCTTTGAGTGAGTTCATAAATATATATAGTGATGATGAGAGCTCAGAGGCATCTCTCAGGACCCCTATGCATGTCCAAGAAGAAAAGAGACTTGAGAAGACTTATTCTCCTGATCCCAAGGTCCAAACCCAGGAGGTCCCACAAAAGGAAATAGAATCTGAAAGTGCTCCCGACACAAAGAGGCTCGATGCTCCGAAGACCCTAGAAAACCATTTGAAGGACAAGTCAGAACGGGATGAGCCAAAAGAAGGATCCCCTCAAAAGGACATCAAAGTTTCAATGGCCGATGAACAAGTAAGTATAGAGTCTTTTCCTCCCGCCTCTATTCCACTTGATACTCATATCCTAGATAAGCGACAAGAAAAGGACGGACCTTTGAAGCACAATGAGGTAGTTCAAGAACCTCACCTTGAACATATATACACCACCGAAAATCTGGGAAACACACTCACATGGGGTGATCAGCTGATTCCCGAACCTGTGGACGAAGTAGTCAATATTTATGCGATATCCTATGATCAAAAGAGGAAGGCCATCATCCAAACAACCATAAATAAAATGAGGATCAAATTAGATCAGTCCATCCTCATCACTACAGAGGAAAATTTTATAAACACAGAAAATGCCAGAACATCCGAGCTTATCGATGCAGGGAAAGTGATCTCGGATGCTACCCTAGATAGAGCCAGAAGATATGAGAAGGACCTAGACACCACCCTGAAAGAAATGGAACATTTGCGACACCTGGATAAATACTATCAAGGCACCACTCAGACCACGGTATACCTGATAAGTGAGTTCAAAGAAGCTTACAATAAGTTCACACATGAGCGACACCTTTTTATTGTGAAGATAGTTGAGCTACAAGAAGACACACTCATGGCACTCATGACGTGCAAGGATATGGAATGGTGATATGAAAGGGCACAACAAACTATAGAGAGAATAAAAAACATTGATGCAGTCCAATAGGGCCGATATAAAGAATAAAACGACATCTACATGTTGGGAAAAAGCAGTCTTTATTGCATGAAGCGATCAACCAAGTATTGGGCTAAGATGTCTCAGGAACCACACCGGGAAATTCAAGAGAAGTGGGCCAAATGCAAGAAAAATTAGGATAAAATCAACAAAGCAATGAAGGATATCAGACTCCCCAAGTTCGGAACCCCCGATGACTTCGTCGACTTGTGAAACATAGTCGAATCGCATACCAAGGAAGATTCATTATGGGTCGAAGAGCTAGTGAAGGTGACCGACATAGCGCCCAAACAACTGTAATGATTTATGGAACATCCAATTAGAGCTTGGAATGTGATACAACAATTAAACACTAGTCTGGTGAAGTATCAGGACCATGCGGTGGAATTCAGAGGAATTTATGCGGCTCCAATGGAACAAAACAGATTTCCATGGGCCCAAACCTACGAGGAGCTATTCATCAGTTGGTCGAAGTATGAGAAAAGTCACCCTTTCAGAGGGTTATCTTGAGATGACTGTTGGAAAACTGTTAGGAGAGAACACCTCATGGTGAGTTTTGTTTTGTTTAACTACACTTTAGCCGTTATTTTTAGTTAATTTTACATTATAAATAAGCGCATCGACTGATTAATCAGAGGTCGATGGTTGTGATCCAAAATCGGATCTAGAAGCCTGACATGGCTTGAAAAATGCTCAAAAATGAAAGTGCTTGGAATGTGATGAAACCTATGCCATTGCATCCATCTCGTCTTCCTGATTCTGGTGGTATATTTACTTTGTCAAACGGGCTCCGTATGGAGAAGATATTGCATTCTGTCTGAAAAGTCAAACAAGTAAAAAAAGAATGATTGTACAGTCTGTACAGTCCACGTGTCATGCTAACTGTGCAGACCGTATGGTTCGTACAAGTGACATGGCAGCTCCAGTAGATGACACATGGAAGCCTCGGATGACAACATGTTGCAGAGCATGATAGGTCGATTTGGCGTACGAATGGACCAATGCAGAGGTGACATGTGTCACCACTGGAAGGGTGACACGTGGCATGGATGACGTCTACATCTGACGTGGCAGAGGTGACGTGGCATGACCGTACAATGATGTGGCAACATCTAGTTGGTTGTTGAAGGCAAATGATATCGTGACACATGGTGTTTATTGGTCAATGATTGGGTGCCACGTGGCCCAATCATGGGCTGCCATGTGGCACCCCGAAAATGGCTGATTGGTTGTGTTTAAAATAGTATGAGGTCCGTGGGATTTTAACCCACGACCTCCCGGTGGCTCTGCGCTTTGGTAGAGTGTGGGCTACCAATATCCCACACATTGTTTCTTATATAATATATGTAAAAAAATATATAAAATTTCATTTTATGTATTGATTGGCACGGGGGTCTGGGCTGGGGCTTAGCCCCAGCCCTCGGTCACACTATTATTACATGTGTCCATACCTACCAACAGTGTGTGCAAGGTTTTTAACATAGTATTTGGTCCCATGTATAATTCCATATGACCAACCGAGAACGGAAGTTAACGGTTAAGTGTTTAAGCCCTTTTTACCCATGCGCATGGTCACATGACCTTCATACGCCCGGTGCTAGGCGGTTAGGGGCTGGCAGGCCCTTAACCGTCCTATGGTTTGCACCATTGGCACTATTGCACCCAGTGTTGGGTTTCCATGTTACTTATTGCGTGTGAGCCGGGTTCAATGGAGGAGGGTGCGTTTTGTAGAACCTATGACAGCAAGCCTGAAGGGAAAGACTTCCAGGAGGCCTAACTTCTTCGTTTTTCGACCGATTGAGGTGCCGAAAGAGCCCAGATAGGGGTTTTTGGATGCTTCGAAGCCATTAGAGTAGTCAGAGCAGAGTTATACTGGAGGGAAACCAAGATAAAACCATTTTGATGCAGAGAATCTTTTGAGGAGGAGACGTTGTTGGACCATTTCTGGGAGCTCCGGACGTCCGTTTTGCGTGTCGTTTTCTTTGCATGGTTCTCAATCTGCGTGTTATGGTTTGTTGTCTATCATTTCATTTCATATCTGCATATATGTATATGGATGTCATAATTCCTCTTCTTTCCTCATTCTTCACTAAGTTTTCTCAAATGGTTAACTAACGCATGCAAAATTAAAACTCAACCATAAGTCATTAAAAGATCCAATGGAGCAAGTGGTATCGGAGCTAGTTGACATTTGGATTTGAGTTTTACATGTTAAACAGGGAAAAGCTACAGCGTGGCGAAGGCGATCTTGTTGCAGAGAATCCGTTAATTGGATTGAGAAAAAGAGCTTCTCACAGCGAGAAGATGGCATCGGAAGAAGGGATTTCTCAAGATGAGAAAGAGTTTCGAAAAACATTCCTTGTTATGTCAGAGATGGTGAAAGTCTTGTATGAAGATTACTTGGAACAGAAGCGACCAGTTTTGGGTGATTTTTCAAAAGGCAAAAGTGAAGAGGAAGAGGACCATCCTCAGATTCCTCCTTCACCTCCATCAACACCTCCTTCTTCTCCTTATTCTTCAAGTTCAAGTTCTAAATCTGGTGGAAATAAAAATGTTCATAAGAATAAACATGAAATGCCATTGTTAAAACTTGATGTAAAATTTGAGTTGCCCATATATGATGGTGAAGTAAATGCAGAAAAACTTGATAACTGGATCAGGTAGATGGAGGTATACTGCAGTTTGCAACATATCAAGGATGAGGCCACACAAATCAAGTTGGCATCTTTGAGACTTGCAGGTACAACTCTTATCTCGTGGCAAAGCAAGATGAAAAAAGGAACACAAAATGTGGGTAATGTATTTCCATCATGGAAGGATTTCATTTTTGCACTTAGGAAACAGTTTTATCCTTTGGGTTATAAAGAAAAAGCAATAATTGAATGGCAATATTTAAAACTAAGAAAAGGACAAATAGTGCAAGAATACACCGATGGATTTCGAAAAATGGCATTAATGCTAGACATTCCTTTGCAAACACAAGAAACCCTTATGAAGTATATAGGAGGTTTGCCTACGCATATTAGAAACATTGTTTTCATGTTTGGACCCACTAACATTGATGAGGTTTCTGTTCAAGCTACGTATATTGAAGCAGGGAAAACAGGTGTGTCAAGGGAATCATCATCTTCAAGGAAAGAGGACAAGAGGAAAAGACATGGCAATGGCAAGAATGCAAATGTAGTGACAAATAAGGAAGGAAATCCCTCTTGCAAGCATTGAAAGAAAGAGGGACATGATGAGGACAGATGTTGGTAGTTGCATCTTGAGAAGAGGCCAAAGTGGTTCAAAGAAAAGAAGGGAACGCAAACAGTAGCAACGACATCAAAACCCACAGACTTAGGATCAGATTCAGGTGATGAGTCAAAGATTTCATTAGTTGGTATGACAGGTAAAAATGGTGAAGAGATTGATTGTAGAAGAAACTTGTTTCATATAAGGGTAATCGTGCGACACACTGAGATAGACACATTAATCGACAGTGGATCTAAATCTAATCTAATCTCAGAAGAATTGGTTAATAAATTGGGATTAAAAACACAAACTCATCGTAAGCCTTACACACTTAAATGGATGAGCAATCATCATCAAATACACATAAAAAAATAGTGCACAATCAAATTTACAATTTCATCTAAGTATGTGGACGAAGTAACTTGTGATGTTGTGTCATTAAGAGAATGTGGAATGATTTTAGGTAGTCCATACTTATTTGATCGTAAGGCAATCTTCTACAGGACAAAGAATCAATATCAATTCACTAAAGCAGGTCATGATTATGTGGTTCATGCTCATC
>ML786355.1:158666-180893 GCA_009831015.1 Picea engelmannii | reverse complement strand
AACAATTAACGAATGCAGTGCAAGCATGCAACAAACCAATAATTGTTTCAAATGAAGTAATTGATCTTAAGCAAGAACAAAATATGGTTGTTGAATGGAAAATCAATCATAAGTTGCTTCAAGATAAGCTCATGTCGTGCAGATAGTTTAAGTATATCAGTTCATTTGCAGTCGTCTTTTTGATGTTGTCATTAGAAATGTTTTCTACATGGATGATAGTGACTTCAGTAAGATGTAATAGGGTTTAAATGGCTAACAATATATTGTCAGTTGTCATGATTGTGTTACAGTTGATCTTGATGAGACAGGTGCACAGGACGGAGTTCATAGACAGAGAGCAAGTCGGGTGGCCTATCCCGAGCTTGTTGACTGGTCAGTAACCTTTTGGGGACCAAAAGGTCTTATTGTGGGGAGGTGTGATCTGAAATCGGATCCAGAAGCCTGACAGGGCTTGAAAAATGCTCAAAAATTAAAGTGCTCAGAATGCGACGAAACCTATGCCATTGTGTCCGTCTCGTCTTCCTGATTCCGGTGGTATATTTACTTTGTCAAACGGGCTCCGTATGGAGAAGATATCGCATTCTGTCTGAAAAGTCAAACAGGTAAAAAAAGGATGACTGTATAGTCCGTACAGTCCACATGTCATGTTGACTGTGTAGACCGTATGGTCCATACAGGTGACATGGCAGCTCTAGTAGATGACATGTGGCAGCCTCAGATGATGACACATGGCAAAGCATGATAGGTTGGTTTGGCGTACAGATGGACCAATGCAGAGGTGACACGTGTCACCACTGGAAGGGTGACATGCGGCACGGATGATGTCAGCATCTGACGTGGCAGCTGACGTGGTAGAGGTAACGTGGCATGACCGTACAATGATGTGGTAACATATGGTTGGTTGTTGAAGGTGAATGATATCGTGACACATGGCGTTTGTTGGTCAATGATTGGGTGCCACGTGGCCCAATCATGGGCTGCCACATGGCACCCCGGAAATGGTTCATTGGTTGTGTTTAAAATAGTATGAGGTCCATGGGATTCAAACCCACGACCTCCCGGTGGCTCTGCGCTTTGGTAGAGTGTGGGCTACCAATAGCCCACACATTGTTGCTTATATAATAAATGTAAAACAATATATAAAAGTTCATTTTATGTATTGATTGGCGCGGGGGTCCGGGCTGGGGCTTAGCCCCAGCCCTCGGTCACACTATTATTACATATGTCCATACCTACCAATGGCATGCGCGAGGTTTTTAACATATTATTTGGTCCCATGTATAATGCCATATGACCAACCGAGAAGGGAAGTTAACAGTTAAGTGTTTAAGCCCTTTTTACCCACGCGCACGGTCACATGACCTTCATACGCCCGGTGCTAGGCGGCTAGGGGCTGGCACTCCCTTAAACATCCTACGGTTTGCACCGTTGGCATGGTTTCACCTGGTGTTGGGTTTCCACGCTACTTATTGTGTGTGAGCCAGGTTCAATGGAGGAGGGTGAGTTTTGTAGAACCTGTGACAGCAAGCCTGAAGGGAAAGACTTCCAGGAGGCCTAACTTCTTCGTTTTTCGACCGATTGAGTGGAGAAAGAGCCCAGATAGGGGTTTTTGGATGCTCCAAAGCCATTAGAGCAGTCTAAGTAGAGTTATAATGGAGGGAAACCAAGCTAAATCCATTTTGATGCAGAGAAGCTTTTGAGGAGGAGACGCTGTCGGACCATTTCTGGGAGCTCCGGACGTCCATTTTGCATGCCGTTTTCTTTGCATGGTTCCAGAGATCTGGAAGAACATGACCATATCAGTCTTGTAGCAATTTTAAATTGTAGTGATGTACTTTTTAGCTTTTGAACAGAAATAAATAAGCCTCCCCCACAGAGAAAAGGCTCGGAGACGTAGGCAAAGTTGTGTCGAACTCCGTTATCAATCTGCGTGTTATGGTTTGTTGTCTATTATTTCATTTCAGATATGCATATGTGTATATGGCTGTCATAATTCCTCTTCTTTCCTCATTCTTCACTAAGTTTTTTCAAATGGTTAATTAACGCATGCAAAATTAAAACTCAACCATAAGTCATTAAAAGATCCAACGGATCAGGTTGCTACAAGAAACTCTCTTTTTGGTTTGTTAAGAACTATTTCCAAGCTAGCTTTAATTGAGAAATCCTTGTAGACCAGAGACAAAGTTATTTTCATCAAATGCATGTGTGATTAGACATGGAGAAGAACTATTTCCTATCATGTTTCTTGAACAAATATTGTAATGAGGAAGAGCAATTTAATCTATTATCAAGTTATCTGGTGCAATGTTTTGTTGTTATTTACTTTAATGATGAAGATGAATCGTTGTGTTATCATGTGATGGATGATTAAGTAGATGGATTATTTTGCTTGCCTTTGTTTTATCGCATATGTGTTTTATTTCTGAGAATAATTATCTCATACGGTAATTGGATGCTCACATGGTTAATGTATTATTACTAGGCCTATGGTATAGAATTGTCATCTACATGCTTGAGTAGCAGATTATCCCAAGCTTAGCCTCTTCTATAGAAGTTAAAATTAATTCTATTTTTTTTCCAAGTTAGTTTAACCAGTTTGCAATCTTACTTCGGTCCCACCTAAGAGAAAATATAAAAAGAGAAAGTCCCAACTGAAGGAGACGCCTTCGCAAGAAAATGTAAATCCCATCGATTAATTGGTTGGATCGCAAGATCGGGAGAACCATTCCACTATTAAACACTGCATATTCTAATTGGGCCTTGGTGGAAGGTTTGGTTCTTGTTGTTGAAATAAAGGAATTTAGGATCCATCAACATAATTGGCACTAGAAGGAGGGCCTAAGAATGAATGGTTGGATACATATTTTACATAGTATTTCAAATAGCCTATAGATTCAAAACAGCCCACATGCATGGCTAGTCATTCCCAAGACAACCCACACTCGTTGAGTACTCTTGAAATGAGTAGCTCACCACAGACTGAGGAAGAACCTTTGCGCACTGACATACCTTACACTCTTCCTCACAAGGAATTAAATCAATTCAAAAGAATCACAAGAGAATACACCCGATAGATCGATGCGTTTTCCTTAGATCCGATACTTCCTCAAAGAAAAAATATAAGTAGATTAGTGGTCAATACTCTCGACGAAGTTTTCATGCACATGGTAGAAGAATTAATATATTTCACAATCACCGAAATCCAAGATCATCTTGATCTAATACCCGAAATGTCAGTCGACGACGTCTATGAACCAGACAATTCTTCAGAAGAGGAGGAGTTTAACTCAGAATCTAAAGATATGGAGGAAAACAACAACCATAATGAAGAAAGGGGAAACCCACCACTGAATAATCAACCCTGGTTGGACAGAGACGCTTTGTCCCTCCCAGGACTAGTCCATAACCCTCCCCGACATCCAAAGAAGTTACTTCCTAAGTACGATCCTGAAACCTCAGGATTGCCTGAAGATCATATCAAGAAATTTATACTAACGATCAGTCTTCTGAACATCCAACATGAATATGTAGTTTTTAGGTTGTTCCCCTACACTTTTGAGGACCCATCCTCCACATGGTATTTTAACTTACCTGTAGGATCCATAACTAGATGGACAAAGTTTCAAAAATATTTTCTAGATAAATTTGCAGAAGAGACTACTACTGGAGCTCTTATGGCTGAGTTGTTCTACGCCACCATGAGTTAGAAAGAAAGGGTCAAAGATTTCAATCAAAGATTCATGACCATCTTAAACAAATTCCATCCCGAATCCAAACCAACTCAGGAGCTGCAAATCGAAGTTTATGCTAACGCTCTCTCAACCTCTATTTCCATGTTTGTGAAGAGGGCTACCAAGCGAACCCTAGATGAAAATTTTGAAGAAGCTAAAATGGTAGAATTCCAGATAAAGGGTGTAAACAAGGCCAAGTCTCTTTAGTTAAGAAATAAGTTCAACATCCTCCCAGGAGAGGAATCCTTTTGACTAGGATGCCAAGGAAACAAGTAGAATAGACTCCCGATAAGGGTAATGGATACATATAAGATCTACAACACATGGTTAATAAATTATAAAATGAGATCATAGACATGAAGAGAAACATAGGGGAAGGAAACCAAGGCCAAAGGCCCTATAATACTTTCTTTAAAAGGAATCCGTTGTTCAAAGAAATTGAACCTCCCCCGGCTAACTTGAATATCGATCTAGGGAATGTCACATTTGATTTTTTCTGTACTTATCACCAAGAAAACCACTCTCAAAGAGACTTCCCTCAATGGGTGCATGCCATGAATTTGATGGCCAATCCATTTTTAGATGTGGTTCTCCTGACCGAACAACCGAACAGTTCGGTTATGAATGTTGGTGACCAGGAAGAGATTGACCCACCAGAAGATACAACCATGTTGATATGGGATCCTGACCTAATTATGCCTTATGATGACCTATTTTAGGTTCAATAACCACCCACAAATGTCTCAATTGTGAAAACTAGAAGTAAAGGTCCTCCTGTCTCAAAGGATCCCACTACCACTCAAACATCAGGGGAAAGGTCGACTCCCAATCACCCAAAAGCACCGTTTTCTCCTCGTAAGAACCCTATTAGCATCCATACATGAGAATATCCCAAACTAAAGTAAAACATAGTTGAATATATGAAGAATTTGAAGGCTAATATATCTGTTATGGACATATATAGAATCCCTCAAAAAAAATATTTCCTGCTACAAGCGTTGAAATCGATAGAAAAAACTACAACAAGTAATGAGCAACAAATAGATCTAAATTCCACAAATCTAGTAAATAAACCAACTGTGAATACCTTCTTAGAAAATAAGAAGGGAAAACCTTTTGTACCACTATTCCTCTTAACGTTTGAAGTCTTCAATAGGAGCCTACACAATTGTTTGGCAGATTCAAGAGCATCTTCCAATGTTCTTCCCTTGTCTGTTTGCAAAAAATTAAATGGCATTCCTCTCAAGAGAGATAAACATGTGATACAACTAGGAAGAACCTAGGTCAAAGTCATGGGGGAACTCAGATATGTAATTATCAGGATAATGTCACATCCTAAGTTTGTACAAGTGATTGACATCATTGTAGTAGACATCCCAGAGGCCTATGGGTTATTAATAAGTTTGTGCATTTTTGTTGTTTTATGTTTCTTTTTGGAATTTTTCACTTTTGAAGGTTGTGTTCAGCAAGACAATGGTTGAATTTAAACCATGTGACATAGTGAACTATGTTCCTAACTCATTTCTCACATACAACACAAGGAAGCGTCAAGGAACCTGTGGTTGCTTTGAGGAGTCCTCTATCTAACTTGCGCAAATGAACAACTTCGGAGAAATGTTAGAAGTGTTTGCTTATTTGTTTGGTAAGAACTTAAGGGTTGCATGAAACGAAAAAGGAACAAAGATTATTCTTTCACCCACTAAATCTTCATTTGTTGAGCACTCAACACACCCTAAAATTCTTATGTCAAATTTTACTTTTTGGGTACCACTAGATCTTTTGCACTATCTGATTCTACTTCAGTATGAAAATTGTTGCCTTTGCTTATCATCTTGTTTCTATTTTAAGTCTCTTAAAGTCTACTTGAGAATGAAAAAACCCATAACTTAAAATACTAACACTTAATTAAAGAATCGACAGTCAAGACTTATCCTCGATATGCTTAAGAATTTCGGCATCGGTAAAAGGTGGAAAGAGTAAGAGTCGAACGAAGAATGAAATATGTCATCGATCATCGACTTCTGAATTTCTTTTGGCATTGAGAGATTTCAAGGAAACGACACTATGGAAATCTCTCTGAAGGTCAATCCCCAATAACTTCGTCATCGACAAGTTTTAGAAGGATATCCCATAGATGACGTAATAAGTCAACCCCCAATTGCTGACCCCTGATACCTTTCGGCCTTAGAAATCCTAGGTTTATTTTAATACACATATCTTGTCGAAAGACCCGAATCCTACTGAGATATATGGCCAACCCACATGTCCTCTTTTTCCATCTGTCATTGCCTGAGTAGTTAGACATACGATCTAGTTTTTCCTGAGTTGTTACTAGCTGTCCAAACCCACATTGCACCCCGAATTAGTTTTTCCATGTCAACATCATACGAAGAAATAAGTCAACGTCGGAGGTTTTCTCTGGAGGATGCCAACGGGAACATACACAAGGATATCTTTGATTCTCGATATTCCCACTAAGAAAGCGACATGATGGGATGTTTTAGCTCTAAGATACGATGGATATGAAGTACTTAAAGAACTAATTAATTCCAAAATCCCACATTAGTTTCTAATTCATACGCGAATCAAAAAATTACCATTTGAATGTGTCGACACAATGCATCACCCTTCGCGCCCCCACCATCAATTCATGTAGAATTTATTTGTAGAGATTCAGCCGTAGGCTCTTTTGAATTTCACTCATCACTCAAATTAATTGATTGATATGACTGGTAGGATCTCTCCTGTTAAATCCTTTTGAGTCATTGTAAACAAGATTATTCTATGCGAAAATAAGTCTGGAACTTCCAGAGGAGAGAGACGAGCAATCTGAGGAAAGCTTCCAAGGTCTAGTGAGTATTAAACAATAGGTTTAACAAGGGTGCCAGGTATGTACCGGTCTATGGACATTTTCTGCTTCATTTGATATGTTTTTATCCATGCCTAAAGGATCATTTTTGGTTGTAGGAACAATGCCTCCAAAGAAACCTACCACCAAGAAATCTCCAAGAGCTCGAAAGCTACATGAACTAGCTATGGGAGAAGGCTCTTCACCAGTGGTGGGAAAACAACTGGACTTTGCTCCAAAACTGGTGCCCATCATCAAGACATCCACCAAGGATATTTTCACTCAGCCTCCAACCTTTGGAGACACAGAGTCTAACATCGGGACCAAGACAGTGTTTCCACATTGGGAAGAAATTTTTAAGAAAATCAAGCGGGATAAATTCCCCGAATATACCCCACACAACGATCCTGATACAAGAAAACTCGACGATGAAGTCCTTCTGAATGTTCGAAAGGCGTATCTTCACATGGTGGTGAGAAGGACTCTATTATTCCCCTACATAGAACTCCTGAAGTGGCTTATCAATAAAACTAACATGTAAATATGCTTGATTAATGACAACAATGGCTAGTGTGTCGAGGTTTTCTAATCTGGATTATTTTGGCATGAAATGAGAGCGGAGATATAATAAATAAATGCACAGAGATATCCCAGATATTAAATAATATAACAGAAGTGTATCTTAGATGCAACCATAAACATAGATATATAGTAATACACAATTTCCATTAATGAAATAAATGTACAGAGATTGTAAAAATACAGAGTGAAAGACTCGCTAGAATGGTGGCATCTTATCTCTTAGAAGAGATGTGACGGCTACTCGCATTCGCAAGAACATGATGAAAATGAGGCTCAGAAGGCCTTTTTCACAATAAATAGGAATGCCAAAAACCCTAAACATCCAAAAACCTAACCCTAGTAGATGAAGCACCAAATGTCATGTGGGCCCTCTTTGGGTAAGTTAGTACATCAACTTCCTGGGGTCGTAACTTTTGCATATGATCTCTGTTTTAGGCATATGATATCCTGTTGGGAAGGTATCATCGAGGAGATTCATTTTGGGGGCTCAATTATGCGTTTTCCTATAATTGAGAAGCTTGATCCCTAAAAACATTCATTTAGGCCCTCAAAATGGCCTTGGAAGTTAAAACTGCTAAAAATAGTAAATTGCCAAAATTTGCCAAAAAACAGTTTTGAGCCAGTTGGAAAAGGTGGGTGACAACCGATATCCACTTGGATCAACCCTCTCTCATTAGGAAGAAATGGTCTCCATTTTGTTGAGTTCCCAGGGGAGAGGAAAAAGTGTTTACTAAATCTGAATATTGGTGAGTTGCTTTCCTTGTTGGAGATGTCACACTACTCGATTTGTGGAAGGATATCATGAGCATCTGGCTGGAAGGGTTGGACCTTTTTAACCAGTCTGGATACATGATATTATTTTTTTCCAAAGGAATCTTTACACTTTACAATCTTGTCAAACTGCTTCTTTTGGATAGAAGGTGCTTGGACTGACGCTGTAGTGGTTGCAGTATCCTTTTGTTCACCTTTTGAACAAATTGTGAAGAAGATGAATTTTGTAGTATGAGATACTACCTTGCGGAACTTTTTAGGTGGAATAGTAGTTGGAACTACCTCTAGTATTATGTATAGATGACCCCCCAGAGAAACAATGACACTGTGGGGTCAATACTCATAAACAACATGGTACTTCCAGATATCTGGTTGTCACAGACATCCAGTGGGGAAAAATCACATAATACCTCATCCTTAAAGGGTTGGATGCCATATGACAATTGACACTACTGGCTGACATGAAGATCTCATCCTTGGCGAAGCCACCCAATGTTGTATGGTTGCAGGTGTGGTGTTGTCGACAATCGCAACTTTTTGACGACCTCTACTGAGATGAGGTTCTTCTAGCTTCCGCTATCAACAATAAAATGCAACGGGGTCTCCTTCACCCACATATGTTCTTCAGCATCTGTTGGTTCTTCTGGTTGAATTTTTGCGTTTGCGACAATAGCAATGGGGTCTGCATCGATGATCTATCTTTTACCAATATTTTCAGAATCAGATTCTGAATCAGGGTTCGGCTCCTTGTCTTTGATCTCAGCCACCAATGACTATTTTGAGCAACATTCATCGGTGTTGTGCCAGGGGATTTTGTGGAAATCGCACCATTTTTCGATGTCCTTCTTTTTCTTTTCGTGACCCTTATTTTCCTGTGGCTTGGACTATTTTTTGGGAGACTGTTTTTTAGGGATTTCTTTGTCATACTTTGGTTGTTGCGAATTTACAGACCCGAACTCCCATTTGTTCTGGTGCTTAAATTTCTGCTCAATTTTAACAGCATATTGATAAGAAGCACCGAATGATGAGATGTCCAGAAAATTCATTTCAGTTTGGATGTATCTGTGTAGAGCCCCACGGTATTTCAGAACCAATGTCATTCAGAGTCTTTGATACCCAGCTTGGTGCGCAATGTATGGAAGGTATTGGTGAACTCTGGAACTGCTTGGCCCCTCTCTTGCCATAGTGTGGCCCATCTCATGTATTGGTCCTCATAGTTTCCAATAGGGTAATATTGTTCCCTTATCCCGCCCACAAAAAAATCCCAAGTGGGCTCGGCCCCATATATTCCAGACTCCTCTGTGAAACTTTTCTCCCAGTAATATTCCCACCAATGTTTGACATGGGGGAGAGCTTTAAGGAGTTTGAAGGTGATATTTTCCATGTCGAAAAAATGGTGAACAAAGAAATAACCATCTAACAGATTTAACCATTTGTCTAGGGAATCTACATCTATCCGACCTTCAAATATAGGAACATCAAAATTAACCTGTACCTTGAAAGGAGAGGTGCTTCAAAAGTAGTTTTTTTATGAATATGTGCATGTCGCTATCGGCAAACATTTAAGGATGTTGGAAAAATTCTCCATCATTTCATCCCGGTGTCACGTGAGAGCTTGTTCAAGCAATAGACTGATCGGATCATTTTCTCCATCGTTTTTATTTTCTTCTACCATTGAGGGTTTATTGGGTGTGTGAGAGATATTTTCCTCAAGAGAGACAAGATCGAGACCCAACTTGCTATACTCAGACCTCATCGGGGACATTCATTTACAAAAATGATCAAAAACAACTTGCTCTGATACCACCGATCCAAATTATTTTCGGCATGAAATGAGAGAGGAGATATAATAAAGAAATGCACAAAGATATCGCAGATATTTAATATTATAACAGAAGTGTATCAAAGATGCAACCATAAACACATATATACAGTAATACACTATTTATATTAATGAAATAAATGTACAGAGACTATAAAAATACAGAGTGAAAGACTTGCTAGAATGGTGGCATCTTATCTCTGAGAAGAGTTGTGACGGCTACTTGCATTCACCAGAAAATGATTACAATAAGGCTCTGAAGGCCTTTTTCATAATAAACAGGAATGCCAAAAACCCTAGACATCCAAAAATCTAACCCTAGGAGATGTATCAACAAAAGTCATGTGGGCCCCATTTGGGTAAGTTAGTACATCAACTTCTCGAGGTCGTAACTTTTGCATATGATCTTCGTTTTAGTCATATGATATCCCATTGGAAAGGTATAATCGCCTATTATTGAGAATATCAATCCTAAAAACCTTCATTTAGGCCCTCAAAATGGCCCCGGAAGTTAAAACTGCTAAAAATAGTAAATTGCCAAAATTTGCTAGAAAACTGTTTTGAGCCAGTTGGAAAAGGTGGTTGGCCACCAATATCCACATGGATCATTTTTATTCCATTGGAAATGCACAATTACTACAAGCTCTGAGAGTCGGAAGAATGGATAAACATTGTTTTTTTGTAAGATTCTCTGAGAAACATGATACCGACAACGTGATGGCGTCGTGGTGGAGAGAGGATAAAAAATTCACCAATCAGACCTCCGACTGGTACCCGATGGCCAACCTAAGGGATTCGTACATCTATCTACTTGCCCTCCTCTACCGATTTCATGGTGATAAATATTTCTCTAGGTTTTCAAAGGCTTGAATTCCTCTAGCCTATATGGTAGCGATTTCTGGAATAGGTTTTAATTGGGGTGCCATCATCTCCAAATAACTGAGCACTTGCATATGACAGCCTCAAGAATCGAAAGAGGGAGAAACCCTATCCTTCTATATGGATTCTTATCTATTGGATGTCATTTGTGCCAGAAATATCTTTACTGAAATGAACTTGAACTGGCAGGCATCAAAACTCTCGGTCCATGTATATTTCAACATCTTGTGGGAGAAAAGATACAAGAAATCCTACTCTCTCATCTGCAATCAGTTCATCGCAAATATTTATTTCTTGTTGTTCAAGAAAGAGTTCCTAAGGCTATCATATGTAGCTAAAAAGATTGTATCGAAAGTTGGCCTCTGGTATCTAGATGAGCGCGATACCTACATCAGGGTTTTTGACGCAACCAAAGAACCCCATCCGTTGCCTGTATATGTCCCTGATCGACTAGTAGTAGGTTAAATATATTATTAGACCATACTACAAGGTTACAATGATACTCTGGTAAAGGATAATAAGTGGTCCTTCATACCTTACAGATTTCATATTGGTTTCTACATGGTAAAGGAAACTGCGCAGACCAAGCAAGAAGGGTTAAGACAATTGGAGTTTTGATTCCAGACAGGTCATTTTCGCAAGCACGACCCCAAGGGTTTCATCTTGAAGCATGCATCACAAGTATCATCTTGCTGGCCATACGCCCATGACAGGATTGAATATGGGATCTTCACAAAAAATGCTCAAAACTGGGATGAGGTGGTGGCAAGGATGGCTGACCCTAAGGCAACTAGGTTCAAGGCCATGAGTTTGGATGAGAAAGAAACAATCCTGGAACAATTTTATCAATAGGTCCTCAGGACCATAGAAGAAAGGATAGCATCTGAATCAATCGACTCAGTGGAATCTCCCTAGGAAGCCACTGAAACAATAGATATTTCCTAGTTAACTCCAGTACAATACAAGAATTTCCCTGAGGCTCAAGATGCGCTAGAGAAAGGGGAACGCATGTATCAATAGGCCTAGCAGATGATGAATCATTTGCGGGATAACTCGGACCTCATCAGGATTCCAAGACTTCCAAAATATAGCCCAGAAGAAATATCGACGGGGCTAAGCGACCCTTATTTCATAAACCTTGATAACATCAATGGATCATATGACCCTGAATCCACAATGCCACTGGCCGGATCACCGGCAGGTATGACGACTCAACTAGAGATGGGTCGGGTATCAGTGGAAACAAATATGCCTAATCCTTTGAGTGAGTTTATAAATATATATATTGATGATGAGAGCCCAAAGGCATCTCTCGGGACCCCTGTGCGTGTCCAAGAAGAAAAGGGTCATGATAAGACTTGCTCTCTTGATCCCAGGGTCCAAACCCAGGAAGCCCACAAAAATAAATAGAATCCAAAAATGTTCCCAACACAAAGAGGCCCGATGCATCGGAGACCCGAGTAGACCATCCGAAGGACAATTCAGAACCAAATGAGCCAAAGGAAGGATCCCCGCAAAAGGACATCGGCGTTTCAACGGCCGATGAACATGTAAGTACCAAGTCTTTTCCTGCCGCCTCTATTCTTCTCAATAATCAGATCCCTGATAAGTGAAAAGAAAATGCCGGACCTTCGAAACACAACGAGGAAGTTCAAAAACCCAACTTTGAACATATATACACCATCGAAAATCTAGGAAACACACTCACATGGGGTGATCATCCGATTCCCAAACCTATGGATGAAGTAGATGATATTTATGCGATCGCATATGATCAAAAGAGGAATTCCATCGTCCAAAGAATTACAAAGAAAAGGAGGATCACATTATATCACTCAATCCTCATCACTACAAAGGAAAATTTGATAAACACAGAAAATACCAGAACATCCAAACTTATCAGCGCAAGGAAAGCGATCTTGGATGCTACCCTAGACAAAGCCAGAAGAGATGAGAAGGAGTTGGCCGCCTCCTTGGAAAAACTGGAAAATTTGTGCAACCTGGCTTAATACTATCAGGACACCACTCAGACCGCAGTATACCTGAGAAGTGAGTTCGAATAATTTTACAACAAGTTCACACAAGAGAAACACCTTTTTACTATGAATATGGTTGAGCTCCAGGAAGAATATCTCATGGCACTCGCGACGTGAAATGATATGGAGCATTGGTATGAAAGGGCACATCAAGCTATACAGAGAATCAAATACATTGATGCAGTCTAAGAGGGTCGAGATAAAGAAGAACACGACATCCCGATGTTGGGAAAGAGTAGCCTTGATCGCATGAAGCGATCAACCGAGTATTGGGCTAAGATTTCTAAAGAACCACACCAGGAAATTCAAGAGCAGTGGGCCAAATGCGAGAAAAATTGGGATAAAATCAACAAAGCAATGAAGGATATCAGACTCCCTGAGTTTGGCACACCTGACGACTTTGTCGACTTGTGTGACATAGTCGAATCGCATACCAAGAAAGATTCATTATGGGTTGAAGAGATAGCGAAGGTGACCGACACAGTGTCTGGACAAGTGCAACGATTTATGGAACATCTGATTAGAGATCGGACTATGCTACAACAGTCAAACACCAGTCTGGTGAAGTATCAGGTGCATGTGGTGGAATTCAGAAGAATTTATGTGGCTCTGATGGAACAACATTTCCATGGGCTCAAACCTGCGAGGAGTTGTTCATTAGTTGGTCAGAGTATGAGAAAATTCACCCTTTCAGAGGGTTATCTTGAGATGAATGTTGGAAAATTGTTAGGAGAGGATGCCTTGTGGTGAGTTTTTTTTTGTTTAATTGCACTTAAGCCGATATTTTTAGTTAATTTTACATTATAAATAAGGGCATCGACTGATTAATCAGAGGTCGATGGTTGTTGCAAGAAACTCTCTTTTTGGTTTGTTAAGAACTATTTCCGAGCTATCTTTAATTGAGAAGTCCTTATGGACCAGAGACAAATTTATTTTCATCAAATGCATGTGTGATTGTACGTGGAGAAGAACTATTTCCTATCTTGTTTCATGAACGGATGTTGTAATGAGTAAAAGAAATTTAATCTATTGTCAAGTTATTTGGTGTAATGTTTTGTTGTTCTTTACTTTAATGATGAAGATGAATCACTGTGTTATCATGTGATGGATGATTAAGTAGGTGGATTATTATTCCTACCTTTGTTTTATCACATATGTTTTTTCTTTCTGATAATTATCATCTTAGACATTAATTGGATTCTCACATGGTTAACGTATTATTACTAGGCCTGTGGTATAGAATTGTCGTATGCATGCTTGAGTAGCGGATTATCCCAAGATCATCCTCTTCTCCAGTAGTTAAACTTAATTCTATTTTGTTTCCAAGTTGGTTTATACTGGCTTACAATCTTACTTCGGTCCTACCTAAGAGAAAATACAAAAAGAGAAAGTCCCGACTGAAGGAGACGCCTTCGCAAGAAAACATAAATCCCATCAATTAATTGGTTGGATCGCAAGATCTGTAGAACCATTCCACTATTAAACATTGTAGAGTCTAATTGGGCCTCGGTGGTGGGTTTGGTTCCTGTTGTTGAACTAAAGGGATTTAGGACCCATCAACACATCCCAAACTGAGTATATACAAGTCTAACTGTTGGGCTCTAAAGATCGCATCTTCCTTAGTGGTAACCCCGGAAGTAGTAATGTCCTTCGAGATAGAAGTGTGCAAATACTTAAGGAACCATTATAAAAGAAATTTTGGGGGTATTTGGGTCTTAATAAACCTCTTCCATCTACGCCACTCCTGGATATGGTCCGAGATATGAGTGGCGATATCCTGGCGTAAAGTCGACAATAATTCTAGGACATCACCATAACGAATGGGAAACTTGAAGTGGTTAGGGAAAAACAACACCAACTGAATAAAAGTCCCATATGCCCCCTTAGGTAGCTCAATATACCATTTCGCAACAACTTCGACAAGGGTGCGTTGAAATAATCTTAATCGAATAGAATCGTCATTAAGGGAATTCGATGAGCACCAAAGGTGAATGGTAGTGACGTGATCACCAAGATCCTCTCCATTCTTACCCTCGAACTTCGAGATGTCCAAAGGAATCTTGGTGGGGATGGGGGGGCATGTAGGATCATGACTTACTAGGTCATTCATTAACTTAGACAAGTTTGGCAGGTTAAGCGTGGCCAGAAAAGGGGGACGGGGTTGTGACATTTTCCCCGAAGCTCTCGAGAAAGATTTTGCTTGAGGAATTGCAGCCCATCCAGGGTTCTAGTAAGAACCATGGCCCTATCCAGGATTATAAGGCCCTCCTCTGGGCTGATTCATAAAAGATTGGTTGGGCATCATTCCAGCAGGAATGTTCTGTTAGGGGTTATACAAGTTTCCTCCAGCCGGATTAGATCTGGGTTGGGGGTTTTCTAACGAGTGAAATTGACCTCCTTCGGGTAGGAATCTAGAGGATAGAGTTCGATTCGTCATTCCAAACATATTGGTCGGAATATACACTAAGGAGGTAAGGTTATAGGATGAAACTTGAGCCGAATCTTGTCCACCAGGTTGGTTGTTCCACCCAGAAATAGGGGGATTGGAACCGGGGTTAAACCGAGGGAAGCCTCCCATATTAGCAGTCATTTGAGGGATTTGAGACCCACCAAATGAAAAATGAATGTAAGGAGGTGTAGTGGCCCCAAGCCCCATGCTATCATTATGGCCATAAACTATGATGGATTTCGAAAATTGTGACGTAAATTTGGGCATACCATAAGAAAAAGGAATAGAATCCATAGCGATGGAATGAACATTATAGCCTGGAGAGTGACCAAGAGACCCAAAAGGGATCGAGGTGGTAGTTTGAGAATTCACTATAGTCCAATCCATAGTAATGATAGGTGCCTCTAGCACTACAACCATTGAGGTTGCAGGAGTCGAAGGGGTTCCATTAATTATAGTGGGTGTGGGAGTTGAAGTGCTCCCAATGTTCTGAAGACTAGGTTCAGTACTCATCCTTGTAGAATCCCAAGTATGAACAGTGGATGTGTGTGTACCACGCCTAATAAATCTGCGCCTTTTTGAAGGAAAAGATTTGAAATCTGGTGGTAATTGTAACAAGCGATGGGACCGGCAGAGAGGATGGTCCGACTCCACAATGAGTTAAGACTCTAAAGATAAAAAAATATATATATATCCTAAGGACAAATAGTAAACAAAGAGCACACCAAAAGTCAAATGGCCAATATGCATACAAATAAGGTAAAGTGGTTGAGTGGCCTCCCTCCCTAAAAAAGGTATGTCTCACCCAATAGGGGTCTAAGACTCCCTGCTAAAGATCGAAGGTAACATAATCAGTTATAAGGGCCCTCGTGGGCTTAAAAACGAGTTGGTTAGATCCCCCCAGAGAGGTAATCCTCCATAAAGGATGTTTGTTGTCCGACACTTATCTGACCCAGGGTATTTGCAGAATAACCCCTTCAAGTAACCTACAAGACACCTAATTCAAACAACTAATAAACCATTGTATAACCGATGCACATGCAAGCAGTCATAATTTAGGTCAACCATATGGGTAGGGTAGCAAATCCTGAAACCTTGAAAGTACCGCCTCTCACAGAGGTAAAGGCACTAGCAAGATCTCCAGATACGAATAGATCCCCAAAAATATCTTTGACACTAGGAAGGTATTGGGGGGATATCGCTTCAACCAATTTTGTGCAACCTCATCATTAACTCTAGTGTGAGTGGAGCCTACTTATATTACCAATTATATAATGGATTTCTCCACTCCCTTACTTAGACACATATGTTGATTTAATTTCCTTGGAGAAGTTTACTCACAAAATTATATTCCAAGGTGCTAAATCCTAAGCTAGTTTGTGCGCCCTAGAAAATAAAATCATGACTAATCAATTTTAAACTATATCATTAATTTTAATGGTTGTGATTACTCAAAAAGGTATGGTAGTGAAACTCGTGATGTTATGACTCTACAAGAAAAGTAAATATAAAAATAATGCAAAGTCTTAACTTTAACTTTCAATGAATGATATGCTTCTAAAAACCAATGCGACTTTCTAATTCAACTCTACAATTCTGAAGTAAAAATGAAATCTTTCACTATATGCACTAAGCTAATGAAAAAGACTCCAAAATACAAAAATGCCAAGCAATGCAAAATGTCTATATTTTTTTGTATTTTCAATATAACAAAACTAAAAATGCATGGATTGAAAAGTAACTTGATATATAAACCTACTGTGTATAAAAAGAGATAACTCAAGTAGGATTCCAAGCAACAAAACACCCAGCCCAATGTACAAGGACAATAAAAAATGAAAATATGATGAGAAAGACTCTGCCCAGAAATTCAACCAAAAGAGGGTTTCCTGTCATCCCACAAGCACTCAAAATGCACTATAGAGACCTAAAAAGACTCAACAAACATCAAATCCCACCTAGCAACCACCACACCCTGCAAACATGCAAGACAATATGATGTACATGATTTTTCATGCAAACAGAGCGTATATACGCATCTTGCAGTGAGACATCCAGCGTATGTATGTGACTGTCAACGAAAAAGGCACGTATATGCTTCAAAACAAGACCAGGCAAGGGAGAAAGGATGAAAACTCAAACCCAAAGTGAACATGAATTGTCAAGCAATGATACAACAAGAACCACAATAGAAACGAGACAAATCTAAGGAGAAAATTAATCCAAACCCTAAGAAATAAGATTGAATCCCCAGTATGGTCGCCAATTCTATTACAAGGAAAATATCTCTATGGTTAGGGTAAACCAAAACAGACGGAAACGGCTGCATAAATCAAATCTATCCCAAAAACATGTTATATAAACCAATATGAAAGTGAGATAAGAAAGAAGCCTACCTCATCCATATGTTCGATGAAGTCCACCATTGAGCACTTGAACCCAAATCTATATACCTGCAACTAGTTCTTAACAAACAATAAAAGAAATCATATGGTGATAATACAAAAGGTTATCACATTAGATAGCATAATCCATCAATATACACAACAAATATGCCCATCGATAATAACTAAATATATTTGAAAGATATCAATTAGACAAGAAAAGAGTATTTCTATTAATAAATGGTTAGCATAGGTAAAAGTATTACAGACTTCTCAGTTAGCACAGTTCAGAATCGAGAAACTAAGTTCCTTCTAGCTTGGCCTCCACCACTTCAATCCTCCACCAAAGGAAAGATAATAAGAGAGAAACAATGAGGTTCTCAATCAATAAGGGAAGAGCTTGGGTGATGAACACTGTGTTCATACTTAAAAGACAAAGGGATGTAGACTCAATATGAAGTAAATAATTTATCCAGAGTAACTTTGCTCTCAAAGTTGAATTCTTTCTCCTCTTTCCATAGCTCAGAATTGGCACATTTATAGCCTTCAAAATGGAACTAAAGGGCTGAGTCAAAACGTTTCCAGTATGTGGAAGGCCAAGGATCATAGATCTTCTATCGTGACATGGAAACCCGACATTTAATTTCATTTTTTGGCACAAATCCCGATGTATGTAGGTTGTAGTGGAGCAGCTAGCATATGTGGATATTGTATAGTGTGCAAGATGCATTTTTGTCTCTGTATTTTATCAACAGGGAATATAAGTCTGCATAGGGAAATGGAATAAGGCCCTCTATGCAAGATTTCATAGGGTGAGGTAAATCTTGTTATATTACCTAGTTATGGCATGTTGATCACATACTCATTGAGGGAAATATAGACAAACCATTAAATGAACCATTAATTAACGTACCTCTCCTACCTATTGTTCATAATTATTCACCACTAGTGGCACCTTGGCCATATGAATTCTCCCATTACAGAACTTAGTCACCAAGTATTAACTCGCCACTCCTCTAGTTCACCGTTGGTGTGATAACCTAGGAATAATGTTACCTTATCTTGATAT
Organism: Picea engelmannii; assembly: GCA_009831015.1. Classification (NCBI taxonomy): domain Eukaryota; kingdom Viridiplantae; phylum Streptophyta; class Pinopsida; order Pinales; family Pinaceae; genus Picea; species Picea engelmannii. Next base: position 162,322 of record ML786355.1, on the reverse strand, counting down.
GTGTGCCATTAATGGTCATTAAATAATCTCTCGTGCTATTAGGAATTGATTTGGGTAAGCATCCACCACTGAGACCTTACCTTCTTTCCATTTCTCACTATCTATATGTTATAACCCTATATTTCATAGGATCACCTGGTGATTAGAATCTCTTCCTCTAATTGTATTGTATTGTAAATAATATTGTATTCTGCAAATGATTTAAAAAAGAGAAGAAAAGAAAAGGAAAGAAAATAAAAAGAAAAAAGAAAAGAAAGAATAAAAAATGAAAAGAGGGTATAAAAAATAAAAATAAAAAGAGAAAATATAAAACCCCATGAAACTAAACTTGGTTTGACTCATATTGTATAATCATGATCAAACCTTTTAAATTTATGTTGATAGGTTAGTGAATAAATTTGGCCAAACAGTCTAATCTTGGCCAAATTAGATAGGTTAGTGAATAAATTTGGCCAAATTAGATAGGTTAGTGAATAAATTTGGACAAATAGTCTAACCTTGGCCAAATATATTAGGTTAGGGTAATTATTAATCCAACAGTCTAAGCTAGATTAATGTGCCAGTTGATTAGGCTGGGATTTAGGTTAGTAATGTTCATTTCAATCAAATTTGCAAAAGGATTGGTTAAATACCTTTTATTTTGAGTTAATTTTATATGTTTACCTTAGGAAATGACCCCTTGGTGAAAAAAATAAAGAAGGGGTAGCTAGCACTACCCACAACATGTTTTCTATCCTAAGTTCTATAGGGATATGAACTTTTGTCATTTTGCAACTAAAGGGTGCACATTTTTTAGTGGTTGATCAAGCAATGCTCATATCAACGATAGATAGTGTTTTTCGGACCCCCCCAACCTTTCTTCCTTTAACGGTGGGGGGGGGGGACGTCTAGGAAAAGTGGTTTTCCCAGTGCAGGCCCCACGCGATGTGTTAGTCTCACATCTTACCGTACCCCCCATCCCCTCGTACAATTCCACTTACCACCTACCCACCCACCCCCCCTCCGGGAACCCACCTAACCGCTCATCCAATACCACCCACCTCACTCTTCCATCGTACCCCACTACCCTATCACACGTCACACTCATGATACCCGTTGGCCAATCAATGCCATCCCTCATGGCCGTTATTCATCCAGTCACCACCCGTTCCATAACGGACACCACCTTGCACTGTTTAACCTCGTTTCTTTATCATTTCCATATTATTCACCGATTCAGAAACTATAGACACAATGCCAAATACAAATTTCAAGCCAATCATTGCCCAAACACACTTTTGACAGGAGCCATCAATTTGGGTAACCACACACATCATTTTTTCACTTTCATACCTTTGTTAGCTATGGCTCCCAAAGCTAAAACCACTGAAATTGTCGAAAATCTATTTCTTCCCCCTCCCATTGACCTAGAGCGCATTCCCCTCGTTGACAAAGACTACAAAGTTATAGAGCTGAAGTGTGAATTTAATTTACTTGAATTACACTTCTGGCTAAATGACATTTTCTTAGATCAAAATGACGAAATTGGACTATGGGAGTCCAATTTTTCCTTATACATGTTTCCCCAGACCTTTCATTTCCCAGAGTTCTCCATTAACTATCAAGCTCCATCATATCCTCGTCTGGTGAAACCCTATTCACCATTACCCCTGAATCAATAAACCAGATGTTGCAAATCCCTAGAACTGATTATGCCAGTCCTTTCTCCATTGAAATATTATACAACATCTATCAGAAACTCTCCCTCCCCCAAAGAGACCAAATATTCAAAATATTCCTACTAGAATATGTGAAGTTGCCTAAGAAAAACCCTCCCTATAAATATACCATTTTCTCAGTCAAGTCCAATCAAATCATTTCTACCCTTTGCTACCTTCTAGGATATTTTTCTGATGAGTGGGTAGATGAACCTATCCTGGGTTTTCTGTCCATTTTCTCCACATGGGAGAAAGCTAAAGTCCAGTTTAATTTCAATCAGTTTTTGGATGACAGTATACATGAACATTTCTTCAAATTCTCAACAGAGGGAATGTTCAAGTACTCTTCAGTGTTGGTTTACCTATTCCTTTTCTTTCAGGAAGACAGAGTCTCATGTGCTCTCTAGAAATTAGATCAGGAAGGAAATCCTCAATCAATGACTTCCTGGACTTCACTAGTGAGGAAAAATTCCACTGATTTCAACTTTTTAGACTTCATTGATCTGTTTTATCATCCAGTGGTTTGCATGCTCAATAGTAGAATGGAACCAAGAATCAATGAAGAGGTCCAGATAATTATTCATCTCTTTGACTTGGCTAAAGCAGGGGATTGGTACCTTTACCATAACCATACTAAGATCAGAGTATATGGGTGTGAATTTCCACCATATAAACTGCCAAAATACCTCCTTGTTAAGATCTTTGCATTGGATTATATCAGGAATATGATAAACTCTAATGACATTCATTTTGTATCAACGAAGAAGAAACTCAATTGAGAATAAAAATCCAAATTGGTTCTTTCATATGAAACAACAGAGCTGCAGGAGAAGAGGATAACAACCTTTTGAAACAAATGAACTTTAGTCTAAGCTACACATGGAACTATGACCCATTCAGTATCATATCAGAACTTAGGGTCAAACAAAATAACCATCCTTATGCTCATGCACACAAGCCTAGAGTGGAGAAGTATATGAACCATACTGAGTGGAAAGAAAATACATTGTTGGAGACAAAAGAAAAACCTCCCCCTGTCAACATTTCACATAGCAATCCTCAGGTACAAATAGAAGAAAGAGATAGGAAAGATGTTTCACCTTCAGTCACAGAGGTGTCAGCTAAAGGATTTGAATTTTATAGGAAGAGGGCTAAAATTGGTCTCACACCAGACTTGCTTAAAGGAGAAACACAATCCACCATAATCATGGAGGGACCAAATTCCTCAAAATTCTCAGCCAGCCATGACATAGTGTCCACATCTTCATCCAAAAAACAAACAGACACTAATTTTTCAGTTGTTATAACCCTAAATTGCACTATCCCTGCTTACCTGGCATCAGGCCTACTCATTGCCTTTCCTTGCCAAAGCCATGCTGAACAGACTCTTCAAAAACCTCCTAAATCAAGTAACCCACGCCCTAACCTAGCACTGGGCGCATTGGGACGCTGGTAGGCCTCCTGCAGCATGTGGGTGAACGCTGGCTGCCCCACTACAGCATGCGTTTACCTAACAAAGCAAAAAATCAGGAAAGTTTCTGCCGGGACGAAGAGCTTTTTGTCAGTTAATTGGAACTCCCAGCCATGCATGGCCGAGAGTTTTCCAAAAACCCTAGCTCCTTCTAGCCTATAAAAGGAAGGGTAGGGGTACTATTCAAAAGAGGAAAAATCATAGAAAAGAAACTCTGCCAAATTGCCAAGTCCGTTTTGTCCCAACCCTTTAGCCTTCCCTCAAGCTTTAGGAGAAATTCATGCAAAAGAAGTTGGAGGACAAAAGAAGAGGAGGAGCCCAGGATCAGGATCGAGGAATGGTGGACGGTCTCTAAAATCATTGTAAGTTGATTCATATTGAGATTAATGAAAAAGATGCTTTTCCCGTCCCAAATACATGAGTCTCATCTATGTTATTTGATTTATGTTTTATCTCTAACCCTCTAGTAGATCAGTAGCATGCATGCG
>ML786355.1:104807-142966 GCA_009831015.1 Picea engelmannii | reverse complement strand
CAAAAAAAAAAAAAAAAAGACTGACTGACAGGGCAGGGAGAACTGGTATGGCACCAATAGGTGACCAGAATCCCTTAAAAGACTCATCACACTCAACAGAAACTCGAAAGTTACAAAAACCAATCAAACACCCAAAAAATCCCCTAAAACCCTAGTATGGTTGCTAGTTCTGCTAGCGGGAAAAACCTCCCTTAAGACTACACTAGGGTTCAGAATGTTGGTAGATCACAACCATCTAAAATTCAACTACTTCTCTAACTACCCCAAACATACCCAAGACTCATACAAGAAAAATAAAATATGAGAAGGATCGGCTAACTATACCTCTACTCAGCGTCCGGTGATGATCCTCTCATGCTTGAAATATTCGTTGACTTCACACCTTATCCCAAGGTCAACTTGCATTCAAATATGGACAAAATGAAAGCTACAAGCATGCAATGTATATACAAAGAAAGGTTAGATGTTATAATATCAAAACATAAACCATTAAAAACATTCAATACACCATGATTTGGGACAGAAAAAGTACTTCTTTTATTGATAACTCAATGATTAATTACATCCAAAGTAGGCTATTTCTCCACGAACATGGTCTGGGATCCTCTTCACCAAGCTCCAAGTGCACCTCTATATGGATTCTCCTCTCAGCCTTCGGATCTCTTCAGGGAAGTGAATGGGTTCTAATGGAGGAAGAAGGGAAAATTGGGGAATTCTGAGGCAATTCTCACAAAAGGGATACAATTACTTGGGGCAAGGAGGGGATGTGAAATGGGCAGAGTTTCACTATTCTTCTGTCTATATGTGGAATGAGACCCCAATACCTCCTTTTATATGACAAAAGGATGGTTATTCGATTGGGTGATGGGCTATAGGCGGTGGATTAGTTGGGAAACTACCCAATATCCTGTAATCTCAATGAATTCTTTGCAACTTTTTATTTTTTGCAAATTTTGCAAGTATACACTAACTGTAGTGGTGCAACATGCATATCTATGCGGGCTATAGTGGTGCAGCAAGCGTATGTATGCGGGAATTAATGGTGCAGGGTGTGTACATGTTCAAAAAATGGGTTTTTTAGAAGAGCAGCTCAATAATGGCTTGGAAACGAATGAAAGTAAGAGGGCCAAAGTCTAGGTATGCATATGTAGAGAAATTTAGCGTTATAACAGATTCCCCATAATGCGTGACATTAGAAGAGAATTTGATGGTCGAAATACATTGCAAAATATTCACTAATGTATGAAACGAGTGAGCCCGGGACTAGAGTTCGGGAGGTGTCATCTGTAAAATAACAATTATCTCTTCGAGGTACGTAAACCCATGTTTGGGATGAAATAAATCATGGATTCCAATAAAATACACTACAGATCCATTTCATATAACTATATAAGGTGTAGCCGTGAGTAATACACAATGGATCTACATCTCAAAATCAAAGATATACAAGTATAGTATCCATCTTTAAGAAGCTAATACTACCTGAAGCTCGAACAATAACTTCAAGATATTCAACACTCGGGTGGGAGTGCAATGTGAGTGTATGAATTCACTACCCAGAGGTTTGTTGGACACACCGACTACACTGAGAGGGGGGGGTGAACAATGTAGGGATATTTTCCCCAAAACTTCCCTTTCAAAAAACTCATTAGTTAGCAATCACCATTTATTCATTACTTATTGGTGTCATTTATAACCATTTAAATGTGAACGTACATTAGCAACATTTCATCAATAAATCATCACAAAAAGGAACACAAAGAACACAATATGTATGTACAATTTTATTTTTATTACGGACTACAATCCTTGCGTTTATCAGCAAAAACTGAATAGAGTACAACTCTACAAGAGCACTAGTTCTATAATGCAAGACTCAACTTACACCCTCAACACCAACTGAGATGAGGCAACAATCCTCAACAAATATCAATCTATCAAGAGGTACGTGACATGGCAGTAGTGCAGCACGCGTATGTACGCTCCCTATCAGTAGTACAACTCGCGTATGTACACAGACAGTCTTTACTACAACCTATGTATCACATCTGAGCAACAAGGATTTTATTTCCATCACACACTCAGATCTTCTATAGCCTTCAATCACATTCTCTTTTGTCTCTCATTGTCCAATCTGACACATAACCAATCACAACACATCTAAGATCTCCAACAAATTACTCATTCTTCTTAACCATAGAATATGAATGCTACACAATCATGTATAAGAAAACAACATACTATAGCAATCATATCAGTACTGAATCATAAGAGTGATGCTCACTCTATCAACCAACACAAACCATATCACAACAGCCATACCAAGAATGCCTTAAGAATTCACCACACAACAAGGAAGAGTATCCATCAAGACAACAATGTAATCATACCAAAGTTTCTATGGAATATCTAAGCCCATAGAATGTAGATCTGAAACCTGCTTCAGTCTTCAAGAGCCTGTCATAATCTCAACCACAAGTATTCATGACTTCATCCATTGTATGTTCCTTTTCCTTATTCATCCTGCGTATATATGTGCCATAGTTCACTGCAACCCACGTATACCTCAGAAACTAGGGTTTTTGAACTTCCGAGACTTTTTTCATCATGATCTCAGACTTGCTAAAACTTTGATGTGTCCATGAGATCCTCCAGATATCCTCTCTCTCAGAATATATCTTCAATACATGCTCAAGAGATACACAATAGATACACAAAATATGCACTACCACAAGAGACACTTACCTCTTATTTATACTCTCCAAGTAGCTTCCTTAGAAGCATCTTCTAGGTCACTTAACCCACTTCTAGGTCACTTAACCTATTTCTAGGTCATTTAACCTCTTTCTAGGTCACTTAACCTATTTCTAGGTCATTTAACCTCTTTCTAGGCCACTTAACCTATTTCTAGGCCACTTAACCTATTTTCCTCATTTTTAGGGTTAACCACTTTCCATAATTAGAAAGTTCTCCATTTAAATATTCCTCCTTCACTTTGTCACACTTCTTTACCATTTAAATAATAATTTCTTCTTTTTAAGAACTTTGACTTCTTTGACCTCTTGGTTCTTCAAGCCAACATATGAGGGCCCTTCATCTTCATAGGGCCATAACTCTCAAACCATGAGGAGTTATGTGACATTCCACATACCACTGGAAATGGCATGACAAGCACTATCCATCTAGGATAGTTTCACAAACAAATTCATTGATCATCATCTCAATATTCCACATATATGCATGGGTTCTCTTAACCATACTTCAAGGATAACTCAACCACAAAGTGTCTTCCCATGAGGGATTTCACCATAAGGGGACCACTTTGGAGTTCATACATTTATACTCCTTATCAACCATGATAAGACAATAATGAACCATCTTTACATCAATTCAACAATGCATCATATACCAATGAAACCACATCAATCCATCTTCATCTAGGACAATACATATTACATTTGACATCAATCATCAATCAATCAATCCTTTGGCATAAATCAATCACTTGACCTCAATCAATCACTTGACATCGATCCTTTGACATAAATTAATTAAACCTTTGGCATCAATGACAACATGATCCAACAATATCCCCCTTTGGCATTGATGGCAATACCAACATTGATGTCAACACCAATCATTGATGTCAACATATAGACAAGGCATTTCTCTACATCAATAGTCATCAATAACATCAATGTGACTATCTCTCCCCCATTTGACATCAATGGAAAAGGGTCATTCTCTCCTTGGGGTTGCTCCCCCTGCATGAATGCCTTTGATATTCCTCTGAATAATCTCCCCTTTTTAACAAGAGATATCACTCTGATGTAATGTTGAATATATATTTCTCATGCTCCCCCTATGAACATCACTCCCCCCAAAACTATGCCTATGTGATCTTTCTCCAAGTATAGGGATCTTTCCTCTTAGAATCATGGGAAGAAGAATGAATCCCACTATGGGTATGTCTCCCCCTATCTTCTATGTAATGTGAACAATATGCTACCACTTCAATATGCTTCTACTGCAAATTCCATTGCTCAACTGGATCATAGAACAACCTCTCTTTCTATTACGATCATTGGACCTGTCTGTGCATCAAAAACCGTGCCATACCGATACATCATGAAGAAAAATACATGTCAATAATTAAATAGAGAATAAAGAACTAACACATCATGTGTAAAAATATGTGCCCACCATGCACAACACCCATGTATATCAATACAATAGAATATTCCATGAGATATCATCAATGGAGTGTATCTACAATATGCCTCTACCAACATGCCATCCATGTGCATCTACCAATATGCCAACCATGTGCATCTACCAACATGTCAATCAAGTGTCATATCACCCATGATATGTCTCCACCATGAACCAAGTATCACAATCATGTATCTCAATCAATCAAGTGTCTCAACTATATCATCCGATATGTCATGTACCAAAGTATATGCTAATCAAGTAATAGCAATGGTGTACTTTTAGCCAAGTACTATCATCCAAACATATACCATCTATGAGTGTACCAAAAATGCACATCAACATGTATCACCACTTTTACCAAGAAATTATGTCAACCACGCTTCAATACCACAACAAAATGCATCCTCATGTATGTATGCCAAATCCACCATAAAACATGTGCCAATCAACTTGCTAGTAGGTGCTTCTACCAATGTACTAGAAGTGTATCAATCATGCATTAACTATGGATCTACCCTCAATCCTCCATTCACTATAGAAAATACTAAGCATCCAAAAATACATGTACTAGTAGTGTGCTTCAATAGATCAATGACATCTCTAGCTATAATCATCAAGATATATCACATAACCAAGGTGCCATAACTTCATTGTCATAACCAACAATGTTCTTCAATAGAAGAATGCCTCAATCCATACTCATGGGTTAGTTCCATCCATCCAAGATAGGATTTTATTTTATATCATCACCTTACATAATCCAATATGTAATCATGAAAACCTACAACAAACAATTTCATAACCTGCAAAAAACTATGTCAGAGCCTGCAACACAGAGTTATACCATCACATCAATATGAAACCCATGTGCATAGCCTTTTTCCTAAGGATTTACCACATATACGCAGCTTGTTGCATAGACAACTCACATATGTACGCGGCCTATTCAAGGTTAACCTGTGTATGTACATGACTGTTACCATTTTCACCTGCGTATGCTTCAATAGATGACACACTTGAGATTCCCTCAAGGCTTCCATTCTGCTATGGTTGTTCAGTCTTCTTCACCCACTTCTGAAGGTGTCGCTACTTCTTAAAACTTGATCTTTGAGCTTCCATCTTTTCAAATATGTCTCCCTTTCTTACTTCATTCCTTCTTCTAGTCATGCTATATGAATTCCGCATCATGGAATTTCTTCTTGTGTTCCAACAATCCTGGGATTTGTGGCCAAATCCACTACATTTGTAGAATCTCATGTTGTGACATTGAACATAAATGTGTCCTACTTGATCACATCTCCAACACCTTATGGCGTTATGAAATCTTCCATTATCTCTCCTTGCATAAGATCTACATTCCAAAGCTTTGTGACCATATTCATTACATGAATAACATTGACCATGAAAAACACTTTCATACCTTTGCTTTGGTGTCCATATTATTTGGGGTGTAAGGATGGCTTCTTGATGTCTTTCTTGCTTTGTTCTTTTGAAACTTTCCTTCCCTTATGTATGTGGTTGAATCACAACATTATCTTCATCCTTTACCTCATGCTTCTTTGAGGTGCTTGCTTCAACATGTGTAGCTTCTCTCTTGTATCCAAGACCTAATTTATCATTTGGTGATATTTGACTTTCCAATATCTCATTCAAGATTTGTGAGTTATTCAAGAATTTGGTTGACTTCTCTACTTTCTTTCTAAGATCAACAACTTTCAGCTTCTAACTCATGACATGACTCTTCCTTTTCATTTATTTGATACTTCAATAGTTCCTCTACCCTTTTGGCTTCTTCAATTTGGGTCTTGAGATGGACGATAATTTCAATACTTTTGGTAATCTCATCATCTACATTCTTATCTTCTTTTTCATTCTTTGTGATCTCTTCTTCCTTTTCTTCTAATTGAGTCTTATCACTCTCTTCTTGTTCTTTGAGTATTTCCTTTAACTTCAAGATGTGCCTTTGACTCTTCTTAATAAACTTTTTAGTGTTATCTGAAAGATAGCTACAGTCTATATAATAATGGCCATTGTTGTATTCATATAGACCCTCTTCAAATTTCTGATAGTTCTTCTTTTATTCTTTCTATAGGATAACTACCATCAAACTCTACACAAACTATTTCTAGATTTTCTTCTTCACTTGTAGAGAAAAATTCAACATCATCACATTTTGAATTATTGCAATCAATATTTTTGGAGATTCTTTACCTTCATTTGTCTTGATAGAGTTGTATTCAATATATTCCTTATTTCTTTGGTATGTCTCCTATAGATTTAGCCATAGAGCCTTGGTGAATGTGCATTTTCCCATGCTCTCTTTGATAGGGCTTGAGAGTCCACTAAGAATGGTATTGAGAGCTAATGAATCATTCTTCTTTCCTTCCCTTTGAGCTGCAAACTTTGACTTGTTCTTCAAGGAAACTGATCCACCAATGTTTTCCTTCTGAATACTCGCTCCCATTTACTTCAAATGCACTCTCATTTCTATTCTCCAAGTAGAATAGTTTTCCTCATCAAGGATTGGAACTTCATGATCCATTTGTGTGTCCATAGATCTCCTCCAAGCTTGTTAAGGCTTATAGTGAAGTCTTTCTCTGATACCAATTGTTGGACACACCGACTACACTGAGAGGGGAGGGGTGAACAGTGTAGGGCTCTTTTTCCCAAAACTTCCCTTTCACAAAACTCTTTAGTTAGAAATCACCATTTATTCATTACTTATTGCTTTCATTTATATCTAGTTAAATGTGAATGTACATCAACAATATATATCAACAACATTTCATCAATAAATCATCACCACAAGGAATGCAAAGAACACAAGATGTATGTAAAATTTTATTTTTATTACAGACTACAATCCTTGGGTTTATCAACAACAACTGAATAGAGTACAACTCTACAAGAGCACCATCTATATAATGCAAGACTCTGCTTACACCCTTAGCACCAACCGAGATGAGGCAACAATCCTCAATAGATATCAATTTGTCAACATGTACGTGACTTGTCGATAGTGCAGCATGCATATGTACGTGCCCTACCACTAGTACAACTCGCATATGTATGCAGGCATTCTATACTACAATCTGCATATCACATCTGAGAAACTGGGGTTTTGTTTTCATCACACACTCATATCTTCTGCAGCCTTCAATCACATTCTATTATGTCTCTCACTGTCCAATCTGACACATAACCAATCACAACACATCCAATCTCTCCAACAACTTACTCATTATCCTCAACCATACAATATGAATGCTACACAATCATGTATAAGCAAACATCATACTATAGCAATCATATCGGTATTGAATCATAAGAGTGCTTCTCACTCTATCAGCCAACACAAACCACATCACAACAACCATACCAAGAATTCCTTAAGAATTCACCACACAACAAGCAAGAGTATCCATCAAGACAACAATGTAGCCATATCAGAGTTTCTATGGCAGATATGAACCCATAAAATGCAGATCTAAAAACTCCTTCAGTCTTCAAGATCTTGTCATCATCTCAACCACAAGTCTCCATGACTTCATCCATTGTACAAGCCCTGTCCTCATTCAGCCCATGTATGTACGCACCTTGGCTCATTCCAGCCTGCGTATACCTCTTAAACTAGTGTTTTTAAACTTCCGAGACTTTTTCCATCATGACCTCAGACTTACAAAAACTTTGATGTGTCCATGAGATCCTCCAGATCTCCTCTCTCTCATAATATATCTTCAATACATTCTCAAGAGATACACAAGAGATACAAAAAAGATGCACTACCACAAGAGACACTTGCCTCTTATTTATACTCTCCAAGTAACTTCCTTAGAAGCATATTCTAGGTCACTTAACCCACTTCTAGGTCACTTAACCTATTTCTAGGTTACTTAACCTCTTTCTAGGTCACTTAACCTATTTTCCTCATTTTTAGGGTTAACCACTTTCCATAATTAGAAAGTTCTCCATTTAAATATTCCTCCTTGACTTTGTAACTTTTATTTACCATTTAAATAATAATTTCTTATTTTCAATCACTATGACTTCTTTGACCTCTCGGTGCTTCAAGCCAACATATGAGGGTCCTTCATCTTCGTAGGGCCATAACTCTCAAACCATGAGGAGTTATGTGACATTCCACATACCACCATAAATGGAATGACAAGCACTATCCATCTAGGATAGTTTCACAAACAAATTCATTGATCATAATCTCATTATTCCACATATATGCATGGGTTCTCTTAACCATACTTCAAGTATAACTCAACCACAAAGCGTCTTCTCGTGAGGGATTTCACCATAAGGGGACCACTTTGGAGTTCATCCATTTTTACTCCTTATCAACCATGATAAGACAGTAATGAATCATATTTACATCAATTCAACAATGCATCATAAACCAATGAAACCACATCAATCCATCTTCATCTAGGACAATACATATTACATTTGACATCAATCATCAATCAATCAATACTTTGGCATCAATGAATCACTTGAAATCAATAAACCACTTGACAACAATCCTTTGACATCAATTAATTAAACCTTTGGCATCAATGACAACATGATCCAACAAGGTCTTCGACGACTCGTCGGGAAAAGACAAGAGGATCTCGATGATCAGGTAGAGAAATTCATTGATTTTGAGCAAGGGCTTGATTGGACTTTTTGGATGACTGGACATGAGGTCAAGAGACAAATTGCAGAAAGGTCGACTCTGGTTGGGTGAAACTTCCTTTGGACAATAGCATGAAAGATGATCAGACTTGATTAGCATGATATTGACATAAGTTCACGATGTAGGAGGCAATGAAAACTCTCCATGTGTTTGGAAGAGTAACCAAATGGAGGATGACACAGCTCTATGTAGCGAGAACAAATTCTTAAGGTCATATTAGATCCCAAATCTTGACGAACAAATAGAAGGATGTGCTTTGTCCAAGGGTGACTCATTGTGCTACCAAAAATAAAATATATTTCCAGTTCCCTCTTTTTGGGTTTTTTTATTTTTTTGTCTTTTTCAATTTCTTAAAGAGATTGAAAAAGAATAAAAGAATGTTACGTTACAAAAGAGGAATCAGTGTCTCAAGAAACCATACTAGTTCTAGGTGCAAGGAACACACTAATGCTCAAAACAAGGAGACATGTGCAGGAAAATGACACTCGGGGAAAAATCCTCCATGGGCCAAGGTGTCAGGTCACAGAGGCAAAGTGCTACAAGGCTTGCATATAAGGCATGCTTCAAAGGTCAGTTGAGAGAAACATGGATCCAACATTGGGCCAAATACGTAGATATGAAAATGTGATTAGAAAAACACAATGACACCCCCTTCAATGTAATTTTAATGATCCCAGAGAAGGTAAGCTCGGTAGTTTTTCATTTTTAGAGAGTCTAAAAAAACATAAAAGAAGACTCCACTGGGTACCTTTTTTGAAAATAGTCTAGTCGGTTTGAAAAATGGGTAAAATGGCATCGAAAAGACGTCTATTCAAAACCATTTTAATGAGTGTGACACAGACAATATCACTCAACAATATTTTCAATTTTAAGGAGTCTGGAAAAGAGATTAACTATGGACTCGCTACCTTTTTCTGGATTTAGTCTCCTTAGCCTAGAAAAGTATAAAATTTATTGAGGAGAACTCTCCTGGCAAGATGAATCTCCCGAGGTGTACCTTTTTCCTCCATAATCCACATGCCAGAAAAGGGGTAAACTCATTCTAGTAGATGTTCTTCTGAACCAATTTAATGAGTCTAAAGAAACAAGGTCACTTAGTGATCTTTTCAATTTTAGGGAGTCTGAAAAGTGCTTAACTATGGACTCTGTGGGGGTTCCTTTTTCGTAAGTAATCTCCAAGGCCCAAAAAAGGTGATAAACGAAAACCAAGGAGAATGTTACTTTTTTGTAAATTGAGTCTCTTAGGCTCGAAAAACGGTTAAGCGTATACCTGAGAATACTCCTCTAGTGAACCGAAGTTCCTAGAGTATACCTTTGTTCGTAAAATTGACCGTCAGGACCGAAAAAGGGGTAAACTACCATCGGACATACATGCCTTCAAGTTTTAGTTTGGTGAGCATAAAGGGAAACAAGATTTCTCAACAATCTTTTCATGTTTAGAGAGTCTGAAAAGGGCTTAAATAAGACAACACAAGGTTACTTTTCTCAGTTAATTTGGACAAGATTGAAAAGCATAAATGTAGTCTTGTCGTATGTTTATTTCGGATTTCAAAGTGAACTTGAAAGAAAAAAAAGCGTGCTCATTTTGGGAGTCCTGAGGGTGAGGCCAAGAGTGATGGTGCATCAGAAAAATGAGGCTCAAACTCGTAATCATGACAGGACTAACAAGGACTCCCGAGCCTAAAGTCGTTAGGGACAGCATGGATGCCAAAATGCAACAAGGATCTATCTAGGGAATCCATGTAAAGGTAGGCTCTATCACCTAATTACGACACTTATAAAACAACAATGATGGTTATGTGTTGCACTTTGGTGGGATCAATCCTATGTCAAAGTGGAAAATACAACAATATGTAGAAAGTGGAGGTGGAATCCTAACTTATATGCAAAAAGTTGGAAAAATTGATTTTTACCAAAGGAACTTTAAAAGTGACCCATCTCCCAAAAAAGTTACCAAACCAAAAGGCAAAGTGCATAATAACATCCAATAAGAAACTCAAGAACCAAATTAAATGATTTCTAAGCCAAAAAAAATGACAAAAGGGTTCAAAAAAGTGGCAAAAAAGGCCCAAAAAGTCTATAAATAGAAGCTAACAACTCATTTTCACCATTGCAATTTGAAAATTAACCAGAAGGTAAAAAGACTCATTTTATAAAGAAGTTGATTCCAAGAGATTCAAAGGATGAAATGAACTTCTACTCGGACCAAGTAAATACAAACTCATCCCTCTTGCATTTCCATTCTTCCTTTATGCATTGTTTTTGCTTTTTTTGGGGGGGGGAACGCTCTCCTAAAAAAGGGTGAACCTATGTGTATGTGGGTTGTCCAAGGACAATCTGTGTATGTCCGCAGGCAGAAAATAGTCTGCCTGTAGACATACGCGACTGTGTCCAAAACAACTCGCATACACCCTCAAAAGCATGGAAAAATAAAAAGTGTAAGAGCTAACTCCCCTTTGAACTGTCATGGGCTAGGATGTATGTCCAATGGAGGGAGAGGGAACATGAGGAAATCAATATCTTGGTCGATGAGGACCCTGTTTCCATTGCCGCATTGAAACAATGTGGGTTGTAGAAGTTCTATCAGTGTATGTTTATGAGGGCACAACCCAGGCTACTGAACACCCTGGTGGATTACTAGAACCCAGACACAGAGGGATTTATGATTGAGGGGAATTCATTGACTCCAATGACTGAGGAAATATACTTCTTGACTAGCCTCTAGAGGAGAGGGGAACCAATCAATTTGCGCACATTTCCCCCTAGGCCCTTCAAAATCACTGACTACATCGGGATGCATTGTGAGGCCGACACTAAGAAAGTAGGTTCTCAAGTGCCCATCAAGAAGATCACCAACTTGACATGAAGGTGATCCTGTTTCTCATTGGGTAGATCACTGGATCCCCGGCCCTACAGTAGGCTTCCCGGGTGCATATGTATTGTGCAATGCAGTGCTTAGATGCATGTATTTTCGACTGGAGTACGACCATGATCACTTGTATGAAGAGGAACCTTACAGAATTTTGTGAGCGTAGCAGCAAGAACTTTGGGTTTGGCACCATTCTGTGCTCGTTCTTCTTCAAGAGGGTGCCCAGTCTAAATCTAAGAGAGACAGTACGAGGGCATGTGGCCTCCTTCCCAATGGTATGTAGATGGGCAACATTGTTTCCACGACAGGGGGGAGGAAGGACCATAGAGGCCTTCAATGACAAATTCTTCGACTAGTGGGCATGAAAGATTCCAACGATAGAGGAATACCCCTACGCTGGAATCAACTTCTCCAGAGATCCATATATGCTCGTACCTCCCAGAGAGGAGAAGGGAGAGCTAGGTATGTGTTTTTAAAGTTATTTAATTTTTAGTTTCTTTTATATGTATCATTTTTTATCTGCATCAGAGTATTTGACATCTATGTATCTATTATGTACAGACGTGGGACGAGTGTGCCCGATAGACTTCATGAGGACTAGGTGATGTCCTCGACTAGAGGCAGTACCAGCAGTAGTTGGCGGACCAACAACCGCAGGGGGACCTCCATTCGGAGAGGCTGAGAGAGTTTTCAGATGGGTAGAGCGAACCTCACTGCGCTCACTCGTGGATTTCCCATGGCCCAGATCGAGGATCTCCTGCCATTTATGCAACCTCATGTAGTTACGGTGCCACAGAATTGGGTCCAACTTTTCTGGTTTTTGGCTAACACCGTCATTCACTATGGCAGGGCCAATAGGCCCCGAGCTTAGATAGGATGGAGTCATTATGTGTCAAGGGAACTTTTTGTATATTTTTGAGGGAATAAGCCACATGATGTATACCAATTTATTATTTTTTAGGCATTCACGCCCACCTATGTACTCTGACACTTTTCACACACACACACACACATTTATATATATATATATATATATATATATATATATATATATATATATATATATATACATCTTTTATTGTCTTATGGATTACATTTCTTTACAAATGTATGTACGTGTGTATGTGTGTGCTTATTTTTATCTGTGTGCAACATGCCAATCTAATACTTGATTAGCTAGAGTATCTGTGATTTGATTTAATCTCCTAGGAACATGGATATACATAATGTAATCAAAGCAACATTATAAGAGACGTACCCTAAGGAAACGTCGTGTAAATTAGGATCATAAACGAGGTAAACTCCATTTAATTGGGACACAACCAGCTGAGCATCTAAGTAGACCCGGAGGTGAGAAATGCCATGTGACAAAGTGTCAAGAAGAAACTCTATCACTGCATTGTAATCGACGACATTGTTTGTGGAGTCACCTAGACAGATACCTCTAGAATATAGCAATTGGCCTTGAGATGTGAAAATTACCCAAGTTACGGAAGCAAGCCTTCGAGTGTGTTGGCTAGCGTCGTCCATGAACCCAAAGAACACCTCTGATTCACTTGAAATATACCACAGTGAAAAAGATGAAATAAATAATGACACGTCCATAAAACAAAAAGACAAAAAACTGTATAAGAACTATACATATGTACAAGAAGTCACCCCGGCGACCAACCTAAGAGTAATACGTCTTGAGGTAGAGACCGTTTCTAGGCTCTACCAAAGAATTTCCCTAAAATTCAACCAGATGATAAGTACCCTTATTTAAGAACGCTTTCATGATGAAAGGTTTGAACCACATTGGTTTGAACTTGCCTTCCCATAGGGGATCCTTGTCTTGGTCATAGACCAGGACAAGATCTCCTTCGGAGAAAATCTGAGGACGAATGGACCTATCATATTAACACTTCACTCATTACTTGTGAGCCTCGTTGGCCAAGGCTGCATCACGACATTTCTCATCGAGTTTCTCGATATATAATAGGTGTTCCTCACATGGTGAAGTGTCTGGCAATAACTCTAGTGCCAAATTTAAAGACGAGATCTGACACTCAATAGGAAAGACTGCTTCTATCCCATAAATGAGTTGAAAAGGTGAGAAATCGGTGACAATATTTACAGACGTTCGATAGGCCCATAATGTGGAGTACAACATCAAATTCCTATTCGACTTGGCAGAATTGATCGTTCGTTGAAGAATAGTCTTGAGGGACTTATTCACAACTTCCACCTAACCATTCACCTGTGGGTAGTTAGGTGATGAATTTTCTTGCCTCAACCCAAGATTTGATGATAACTTGGACATCATTTTGTTTTGGAAGTGACTACGATGGTCAGTGACAATCTCCTTCAGGATGCCAAACCTTGCTACTATCTGGTTAAAAATGAAGAGATTTGTTGTTTCACCGTCATTGTTAAATGTTGGTATAGCCTCGACCCACTTTTGAAGTAGTATACCACTACGATGATATAATGATGCCCCCTGGTTGAAGTCGAGTGGCATGTAGTAAAATTAATCCCCCATTTGGTGAAGGAACCAACAGTGATGACAGGAAACATGGGAGAAGGATGTGCCCTCATCTTCTGAGAGAAGATCTAACATGGGTGGCACTTCTTGACTGAATTGACGCAATCCTTGATTAACGTAGGCCAAAATTAACCATCTCGTAGAATATTTTGGGTTGTTGCCAACCCAGAAAAATGACCACCACATGCTCCAGTGTGGCAGTCGTTAAGAACAATTTGTACTTCCTCGTGTATAAGGCACTGGTGAAGAATGCAAACTATAGCTTGACGATACAAAGTGCCATTGAGTATGAGATAGTTTCATGCCTGATGGAGAATTCGTCAACGCTCATCGTGAGAAGAAGAAGTAGGGCACTTCAAAGTCTAGAGATAGACTAGTATATCTCCATACCAAGGGTCCGAAGATACGATCAGAAAAATATCTCCTTTAATAGGTAATTCTTCGAGCGTAACATCACTTGATTCAACCAGAAGTTCTAAAATAAGTTCTGCAAAGACCAACGAATTTTTGGATTTCACAGAAAAAAAATCCAAGTCAAATTCCTGGAGGATTAAAATTCATCTACTGATCTTTCTACCAATGACTTGTCGTGTCAACACATATTGAAATGGATTCACAATGGTAATGACAGTGGTATTGCAAAGAAGAATATAATGATGAAATCGTTGGACATCATGCATTGTTGCCAACGCAATCTTCTCAACATGGGAATAGTTGAGTTCCGGCCCAACCAGGCCTTGTCTTAGGTAATAAATCATGTTCTCTTCGAGCAGATCATCCTCTTGAACCAAGACCATGCCAATGGTCGACTCTACAGCAACCAAGTACAATAAGAAATATTTATTATAATTGGGAGGCTAGATCAGGGGAGAATATGTAAGGGCACATTTCAACACTTCAAAAGAGTGTTGAGTGGCTTCGTCCCAATAGAAAGGGACTCCCTTTTTCAATAAACACATGAACCCTTTAGTGATCTAGGCATAGTTTGCGATAAAACATTGAAGGAAGTTCGCTTTCCCCTGTAATCTTTGACGATGGGGTATTGTGTAGGAGGAAGGTAACTGAACTATCACCTCAACCTTAAGAGGATAGACCATGATCCATGTAGTCGAAACTATGAAACCTAAAAGACGACTCGACGTCACATAGAAACTGCATTTGTTAGGATTCAAGCGAATCTTATAGTAGCATCATCATTCGAAGATTAGTCAGAGGTGCATGGGATGATCAGATCTCTTGCAAGAGCTTGATGTTATATCATCAAGATAATCCTTGACTATATTTATAAGGTCATGGAAAGAAAAATACATGTCCCACTGAAAAGTGCCTCCATCATTCTTCAGGCCAAAAGGAATCTTACGATAAGAAAATTTTCCCCATGGACAACTAAATGTTTTTTTATTTTGGTATTCGGGTTTGATCTGAATCTAGTTATATCCCAAAAAACCATCCATTAATGAAGAGACCTCACATCTTGTGCATTCATCAACAATATGATCAATGAATGGGGTGGGGAAATTATCCTTTGGACAAGCCTTGTTCAATTCATGAAAGTCCATGCACACATGAATCGTACCCTATTTTTTGTTAATCGGAATGGGATTTGACACCCATTGCATCAACTGTATGGGGTAGATAAAACCGACTTTAAGCAGTTTCTCTACTTCATCCTTAATAGTTGTCGCTTTCCGAGGATTCTCCAGAAGCTTCTGTTGAACCGTCTTGGTGTCAAGATAAGTTGTTATCTCATGTTCAACGATTCTTGGATCAATTCCTGGCATTTCCTCATAAGACCAGGAAAAAACATTGAGGAATTCCTTAAAGAAGTCTGTATAGATTTGAATCTCCTAGGGGGAGCAGTCTTCTCCGAAGAAAACATTCTCCACGATGCCAGGGGTTCTGGAGATATATATAGGGATCATTTCAGTGATACTTTCCATATTACCCTCAGCATAAACTGTGTGTGTAGCCATAGGATTAATAGGACAAGACCTATCTCCAATCATAGTCAACACAAATTCACCTGCCTCTATTCTTCTTAACTCCAGGAGGAAATAAGATCTGTGATGGAGATCATCCCAAGGTCTATCTGGACCAGTCAATGCCTCAATAATTGCCTCATTTGAGGGAAAGACCAGGTCTAAAGAATCAGTATTGGCAAGGGAACCTTGAGCCAAAATAGTATTGAGAAATGGATCTAACTCATGTGTGGGAATCGGATTGGGGTTGGTGGAAGCTTGTTGGACAATACTGTAAACGAATTATGTCACAGAGAAGGGCATGGCCATGCCATAATGCTCTGTCCCTTTCATCGTAGCTGATGGGGAAGGAAGAGTCCATGGATCTTGAAAGTAATTCGTTCGGAATGACAACACTTGAAAAATACTATCCCTAGGTTGGTTGGGGGCAGCTGATATAAGTTTGACATCGCCAGAAGGAGGCAGGTATTCAAAAGTACCCATCAATGGTGGGCACAAACCAAGCCCTATGTTGACGATTTCCGGATGAGGGTTATCAATCATCGGGACCATGGATGCCCTCGATGAAGGGTCAGGACAAGAGAAGGACAATTGATCAGTAGTTACGATTCAACCCTCGTGTGGAAACAACAAGACCTGAAAAATTATGGCAACCACTACATGCATTTCATAGGTCCAACTCCTTCCTAATAGAAGGTTGTAGTTGAGAGGTGCATTGACCACTCCTTGTTTGATGCACACAGTCTTCCCTCCTAACTACACGGGGAAAGAAGGGATGATTCCATGTGGTCTGTAAGAATGACCATTGAAAGTAGTAAGCAGAGTAGGAAATGGTGACAAAACGGGTTGGCCAATGGCCTCTCAACATGCCAATGATATCACGCAAGTCAAGGCACCCTCATCAACCACCGTATGGAATATATTTTGAGTAAAATTTTTCATGGTGTAAGCCACTACTATCTAAAACCCCATGTGATAAGGGAGATGAGGTTTCAAGTCGATCATATCAAGAACGGTCATTCCCGGATTACAAGTCTCTACAGATTCCAAGGTGGATAACAGAGCCTTTCTCTGCGAAGGGTAGCTCTAGAAGACCTCAAAATCAGACATCACGCAAGGGGTTTGTGACAAATCCTCCACCACAGAGTAGTTATGGGTGCCCCTTGCATTCAAATTATGAGAAGCTTTATTGAATGCCCCTTTTAGGATGTGTGTTATTGTTTCTCCCATTGTCTTCTCAATCTGGAGAGGAACATATGGTTTTATAGCTTCTTTAATCTTTTCAGTAGATTCCAACATTCTATAATCATGTGCCCCGGTCGCTATATAAGCGTCACCTTTCATCATGTAAACGTTCACAACCGAGGAATTACTAGAAGATGTGGGGGGTCCTTGACTTCCCCCATCCATGCTCGAAGAGGCTTGAGTCATATTTTTCCCATGTTGAAATGGGTTTGTTAGCACAACACGTTGTTGTTTCACCAATAAATTCTAGGCCTCCGCAAGTCGATGGAATAGGTGATTCAAATGGTCCTCTATGCAAAGGTTACACAAATACTTCAACTTCCTCTTCTTTGTGTTTCCCCCACCAGCATTTTTATTAGGTTACTTATCCCCTTTACCCTTCTTGTTTTGTTGTTTTCTCTTCCCTTCATGTTGTTGATTGGCCTTCAGATTCATTGACTGCACACTGTGTACGTCTAACTTTTGGGTAGGGGCAACATCTGAACTGGAAGGTCTGGCTGGACGCTATCTGCTATATCGACAATTGTTGAAATCGATTTGACACCTGATCAGTGGAATTTCCTTGTGTTGAACCAACTATACCATTGGCATGTGGTCTAGACTTTTGTTTGGCCTTTTGAAGGATGGACCGTGGCACATCTCGAAAACTCCCATAGAGTAAGCCAAACTGAGAGTAAACGAGTTCGAGCTGTTGTGCTCTCATTATCGCCTCTTCCTTTGAAAACACTCCCGAAGTTGCAACATATTTGGATAAAACTGGCACCAAAGGCTTCAAGAACCACTCTAGGAAGAAAGTCAGTGGGACTTGTACCTTGATCAAGCTCTTCTGATGTCGCCATTCTTGGATGTAATCCGAGATATGATTAGCCTTATTCTTCTCAAATTTGGCCAGCAATTCAGTGTCGGCAACGTATCTCATTGGTAGTTGGAAATGGTTTAGGAAAACCATCGCCAAATCGCTAAAGTAAGAATATCTTAAGCGATCGACCTTGATGTACCATTTCATGACACCCTCGATAAGAGTGCGTTGAAATAGGAGCAACTATACAGAGTTGTCTCACAACAAGCTTGACGAGCACCATAGGTGGAAATTTGTTACGTGATCACCTAGGTCTTCACCAGTTTGCCTTTGAATTTTGGAATATCCAAGGGAAACTTAGTCGGCATGGGGGGCCAACACGGATCATGAAAAATCGGGTCATTAAGCAACCTTGACAAGTTTGGCATATGTAATGTTTCCACAAATGGTAGTTTGGGTTGGGTACTATGTCCAGGAAAAAGGGGACCTGGAGTTTGACTAGCACCAGGTTGCTAGGAAAATTTGGGTTGTTGGCCAGGGTTCTGGTAGACACCATGGCCTTGACCAACATACGTAAACTATGTTGGTTGGGATATCATCAAATGATTCCCATAATTGGACAATGAGGGTTGGGTAGGGATTACTCCTTGTGTTGTGTTCCAAAGATTTTGGAAGGGGTTTCCCCCAGCCGATCTGAAGGTCATAGGTACTGAGCCTTGCCCAGGGTTCCATTGACCATGGAAGGGGTTACCCCTAACCAAAATCTCTTGCCAGGGAACTAATCCCTGCTAAGGATTCTAGATTCCTTCTGAGGAGAAAAATCTTGTACTTTCCCCTTGTGTAGGAATAGTACCCTGCACAGGATTCTGTTGTTCAAAACCAGGGTTTCTCCCACTCGAGACGACACCTGACAAAAAAGAGTTATTACCAAATGTGTCGAACAAAGAGAATGGCATGGATCCCACCAATGTGGTGTAAGAAGAAGGTCCTAGACTACCTAATCCAAACAAGTTGTAGTTCATACTCATCCTGACGGGTTGCTAGAAAGCCCCATCGAGCGAGGGGGGCAGAGGAGGTATATGACCCCCACCATAGGGGATAGAATTATAGGAGGCTGAGGTTACCCCAATGGACCCTTTCACTAGAGTGTTTGAGCTCCCTGCCCCCAGACCCATGGTCTATAAGGTGAAGTAGGAAAGGATGGAATTTGAATCAAATTCGGGCATCCCATATGAAAATGGAGGTCCCGTCACACTCTATGTAAACAGAGCAGTACTCGTCACCTCTAACGGTATCAAACCATTGCCCGAGGTAGAGGGGTTCGAGACCACTGTGGTCCAAACCGATGAAGGTGGGTTAGGAGGCAGAATACCTCATGTGGTGGCAGTCGTTAAGGGAGTGTGAGGAATCCCATATGGATTAGCAGTGTTTTCTTCCATAGCTTCTTTTAAGACTATCTGACACTCTTAAGGTGTTACCCTTGGAGGGAGAAATTGTACCAAGATTGGCGCCGACAAGTCAGTGATCGGAGGGTTAGTCAGCTTGAGAGATTCCACTCCAAGGTCATAGATAGTAGGTTCCTCCGGATTTGAGTAATATCCTCTCGAAGTTGGCTCAGGCACAATTTCCTACGGCTCAGTCGCTCCGAATGACCCTTGGTGGTCAATTTTTCACTGTAACAGTGGTGGTGGTGGCTCCAATGTAACCAGTGATAGGCCCTGAAGCCTTAGTTACCAAAGGAGCTCTTGATCTTCCACTTTGTGAAAAGATCAACGACACAGTAAGACTTTAATGAGAATTTAAAACCAAACACACACTAGAAAATTTCCTAGTGTAAGAAGAAGGTCCTAAACTACCTGTTCCAAACAAGTTGTGGTTCATACTCATTCCAACGAGTTGCTGGAAAGCCCTATCGAGCGAGGGGGGAAGAGGAGGTATATGACCCCCACCGTAGGGGATAGAATTATAGGAGGCTGAGGTTACCCCAATGGACCCTTGCACTGGAGCGTTTGAGCTCCCTGCCCCCAAAACCAGGGTCTGTAAGGTGGAGTAGGAAAGGATAGAATTTGAATCGAAGTCGGGCATCCCATATGAAAATGGAGGTCCCATCACACTCTGCGTAAATGGAGTAGTACTCGTCACTACTGACAGTATAAAACCATTACCCGAGGTAGAGGGGGTCGAGATCACTGTGGTCCAAACTGACAAAGGTGGGTTAGGAGGTGGAATACCTCTTGTGGTGGCATTCAAGGGAGTGTGAGGACTCCCATATGGATTAGCAGTGTTTTCTTCCATATATTTTTTTAAGACTATCTGACGCTCTTAAGGTGTTACCCTTGGAGGGACAACTTGTACCAAGAATGGCACCGACAAGTCAGTGATTGGAGGGTTAGTCGGCCCGAGATATTCCTCTCCAAGGTCATAGATAGTAGGTTCCTCCGGATTTGAGTAATATCCTCTCGAAGTTGGCTTAGGCACAGTTTCCTACGGCCCGATCACTTCAAATGACCCTTGTTGGTCAAGTCTTCACCGTAACGGTGGCGGTGGTGGCTCCAATGTAACCGATGATAGGCCATGAAGCCTTCAAGACTAACAGATCTCTTGATATTCCACTTTGTGAAAATATCAATGACATATTAAGGCTTTAAAGAGCATTTAAAACCAAACACACACTAGAAAATTTCCTATAAGATAAAACAAGCAAACCACTATCTAGTTGGAAGAATAATTACGCCAACCAGCACTAGAGGAACTTATTGGTGCAAATGAAACTCGAACACGGAAGCACACTATGGGTATACTCTGCAAAGTGTGACCTAACATCTACCGTAGGTACCATGATATACCCCCACATTCACCGGTGTAAGTCCCTAGAATAAAGAAAACTAAGTTTCCATCTCATAAACAGTCACCAAGCAGGTACAATCGACAGTTGGGTGGACCACAATGAGCAAGATAACATGTCTGAAACCTATCGAGGGTATCAAAATAAATTGGTATAGAATGAAATTGAGGATCTCAAATGGATTCGAGGTCCACAAAGATTTGTAGGAAAATGCAAGCAATAGTATCCCACGACAGATCCTCAATATGTGTTCCCTGCTACGTTTAGTCCAGCTTTGGAGGGGTTATCTTCATTGCCTTTCCTCACGTGACCTCGTGTTTAGCCCCTATGTTAGAGGGGGGTCCTGGATAACTTTCACGTAACTGGAATTTTAACACTCCCTAGCTCTCACTCCGATGTTTGTTTAAAATCCTTGAAGAGTTTCCTCTCCAAACTAATTCAAGGCTCTAACCCTAAACTAGTTGATTGACCCTACAAACATAAAAGTCTAGTTAATTTTAAATTTAGCATTCATTTTAAATGGCTTGTTTTAACTCAAAGGATATGGCAATGAAACTAGTGATGTTTATGAGAGACGAAAAGAGGAGAAATAAACGAAACTGTGAAAGAAAAATTACTTCTAGTGAAAAATTAAAGATTTAAAACTAGCTCTTTGTAACCAATTTTTTCATAACTAACTCTTTTCAATATCTTTAAAAAGAATACCTAAAATGAAATTTCACTCGATTACGAGCTACTTAAGTTCTAAGAAATCGGTAAAGAACTTAAAAAATGAACTCTTTTTCCATTCAAGTAAGATAACTAACTCCAACTACTTTACCAAACTAAGAATGAAAAATCTTTTCTCTTTTTTTTTTAAATGCTTCAAACATGAAAAACTTGAAATAAATGTTTTTTATCTTTTCTTTAAAGAAAATGAAAGGGGGGAAATAAATACAAGACAAGACTGAAACTGACCTTTTTCGCACTACGGATCACAGGGAGTCACTAAAGACACCAAACAAGTTGATCAATAAACTCAAAGACTCGCCTAAAACCCTTTCAGAAGTAAACACAAGAAATATTTGAAAAGACAAGAAAACTGACATCTAACCCAAGCTATGACTGTAAAAACAGAGACACTGAACTCTATCAAGAAACCCTGAGAAGTAAAACCTCAATCATGAAAGAGTTTGGTTGCCTCTTTTTTCAAAAATAGTTTCTTGAAATAGGTACACTATTGTACATGGGTTGTTTACTAGATAGAGCGTGTATGTACGCGGGCTAATCGACTGTATGGTGCGTACACCTCTGTAGTTCCTCAAAAAAGAAATAAAACTAACTGATTGACAGGCCAAGGAGAACTAGTATGGCACCAATAGGTGACCAGAATCCCTTAAAAGACTCAGCAAAGTCAATAGAAACTCGAAAGGTACAAAAACCAATCAAACACCCAAAAAATCCCCTAAAACCCTAGAGGCTTCCCCAATATGGTTGCCAATTCTACTAGCGGGAAAAAAAACCCTTAAGACTACACTAGGGTTCAGAATGTAGGCAGATCACAACCATCTAAATGTCAACTACTTCTCTAAATACCCCAAACATACCCAAGACTCATACAAGAGAAAGAAAAGATGAGAAGGATCGAGTAACTATACCTTTACTCTACGTCCGATGATGATCCTCTTGTGCTTGAAAGCTTCGCTGACTACATGCCTCCTCCCAAGGTCGGTCTTCATTCAAAGACATGCAAACAAAAAGATACAAGAATTTAATTCATATACAAATAAGGGATAGACGTTAGAATATCAAAACATAAACCATTAAAAACATTCAATACGCCATGATTTGGGACAGGAAAAGTACTTATTTAATTGATAACTCAATGATTACTTACAACCAAAGTTGGCTACTGTTCCACGAACCTGGTCTAGGCTCCTCTTCACCAAGCTCCAAGTGCACCTCTATATGGCTTCTCCTCTCAACCTTCCGATTTCCTCGGGGAAGTGAATGGGTTTTGATGGAGGAGGAAGGGAAAATTGGGGAATTCTGAGGCAATTTTCACAAAAGGGATGCAATTACTTGGGGCAAGGAGGGGATGTGAAATGGGCAGAGTTTCACTGTTATTTTGTGTAGATGTGGAATGAGACCCCAACACCTCCTTTTATATGACAAAAGGATGGTTATTTGGTTGGATGACAGGATGTAGGCGGTGGATTAGTTGGGAAACTACCTAATAGCCCGCAATCTCAACAAATTCCTTGCAACTTTTTATTTTTTGCAACTTTTGCAAGTATATGTGGGATTTAGTGGTGCAACATGCATACGTATGCGGGTTGTAGTGGTGCAACAAGCATATGTACGCGGACAGTATTGGTGCAGGGCATGTACATCTTCCAAAAATGGTCTTTTTAGAAGAGCAACTCAGTGATGGCTTGTCAAAAAATGCAAGTAAGAGGGCCAAAGTCCAAGTATGCATATGTAGAGAAATTTAGGGTTATAACAATAGGGGATATGATTTTATCCACCTTGACAAATACATCATTGAGTGTTGCCAAATTGCAAGTATCTCTAAATAATGTCCAATCTCAATTGAAGCTGGAAAATATATCCTCATTGGCCAAAGACAATAAGATCAAATCCCTAGAAGAGTTAGTGTTAAAGATTGGATATGATCCATAAAATGTCATGGAAGCTAGAGAATTACTGAAGAACAAAAATGTTGATATAGCCTCCTTGAGAAATTAACTAAAACTTCGATCCACTGAGGATTCACAAGCAAAAGAAATGGTTGAAAGTGAACACCACAAAGAGGAGATGCTAAAGTTGATAATGGAGCAGAATGCATAGATAAAAGAGATGGAGGTTGATTTAGATATATTGTTCAAAGAGAAAGAACATAGTGTGAAGATGGTTGTTATCCCACTGGATGCATTTCCTCTCACATGAGTTAGTACAGCAACAAAAACCACAATATTAGAGATTCCATCAGCTATCCCAGTGAAAGTTCCATATGCTTTTGAAAATAAGGTAAAGTCCATGGAAGATATGTCCCTTCAAGGGGAAGAAAACATAAAATTGCAAGAAGAGGTGAAAGGCCTCCAAGAGACTGTCATGGCCAAGACATTATCTGAAGCCAAGGAAAATATCTGGATGGACATCAACAAATCCATGGTAGAGATATGGCCATTCATACAAATTATATTTGAACAACATGAGCTAGTACAGAAGGCCAAAGAAGAAATTGAAAAGATCAAGGAAGAGCTAGGAGAAAACCCTACAGAGGCCACTGAGCTCATCATGTTCCTCAAATCCAAGAACAAGCAAGAGATGGAAGCATTAGAGATTGAATATAGAATATAAACCATCCTCGAGGTCAAGAAGCTCTTGACCAAGAAAGGGTTGATGCTGCAACTAGAGGAGAAATCTCAGTTAAAGGACATTAGAGTACAAATATTCTTCAGCAAAATTGAAATACTTCACAAGAAGGGCCTCGCCTGGACTGCTGGTAATAAATGACAAGATTATCACTCTTCCAGACTACAAGAAGAAGATCAATATAGTAGCAAAGGATGGTTCCAAATTTGCAGGCATTTAGGGAAGCATTACTGGCAAGGATTTCCTAGAAACATTACATTGGACCTGAGCATCCAACATGAGATAAAACACATTTTCATCACAAAGCCCAATTTTTCCAAGTACACTGATATGGACAAGATATACATAAAGTTACTCAAGGTTTCCATCCCTAGTAAAAAGAGATGGGAAGATTTGTGTTCTTTACTTGAGTAAAAGTGATGTGGAGTTTCGAGTCAGCATGGAGCAGATAGTCAAGTCAAAGATTATGAGTCAACAACTACTTCCACAAAATGAGCACCAAGGATCCGAATAGATCAACAACATTCCTATATTTTGTAATTTTAGATCTAGCTAGTTATATTTTTTCTCCATAATATCTTGGTCATTTATGACAGGATCAGATGTAAACTAATGTATAAATACTTCTTCCTTTGAAGTATTGACAGTTGATTTTTTCACCCAAGGAGCTATTTGTGTGATCTTTTCAAAAGGATCGACCAATAATAAAATAGGCCAATTTACAGGATTCTTGTGTCGAATTGTTGGTAATTTTGTCTTTCTCTGTTAAATGTCTTTATATTCTCTGTAATCAATTATGTTTTTCAGATTCTAATCATTAAAAGGAAGTCAATAAAACATAATTTATCTTTCATACTCTGTCTCTGGTCTTTTAATGGTCTATATGTTATTCATCTGATATTAAGTAAGGAAATTCTTAATTGCTTCTTTTCTTGGTTGTCTTTCTCACCTTTTCTGTCTAATCCACCTCATTTAATATTAATAGATCCAATAATTTTATTGCCTTTCCATGTGAAGAAACCTCATAAAATGATGCATATAATTATGATCTTTAATACTGACCCCATATCCCAATGGAAGTTTAATGCATTTCTTCAACCAATTTTCATAAACAATCAAACATATACAGACTATCTTAGCTAGCCTACTATCTAAAACCTAAACAAATCTAAATCATACAAAGAGATCCCTCTCTGAAACTGGCAGGGTTAAATCCCAGTTTCAAAAGTGGTCTTGATAAGTTACCTCTGTCAATTTCTTCTACCCTTGACAACCTATGGGAATTACAGAGTGTTAACATTGTCAATGAAGAAAGGCTCTAGTTTATTGCTTGTTTCTCATAAGGATAAAATAATCTGGTAAAAATGTTTCTAAGGCTCTCTGCAATTCTTGCTTTACGCATTGTTACCTATGTGTGTTTTTCTTTTTAATTAACTCTAGGACCAGTGTGTTCCCCAATCTAATGCTATGTTAAACTTGGTGGAACAGGTTGGAAATAGTTAACATATCGATGTTATCATCGTGAAGGGAATACGACTTAGTATCCTTCTTGCAAGTTAAGTAAGCCAGTGTGTCCAAGTCCCATGATTGTTTTTCATCTCTTTTTTCCTTATAGGAATTCACCCTCTATTTATTTGAGTTTGGTTATTTTGTTAACAATGTGCATAACTTATTTGTGTGCAGGGCGTCCCATGGTTGTTCACTAAATGGGAAAGCATTAAACTTCTAAACCATCGCAAAGATACCCATCTCTTTACCAATCTGGATGGGTTACTTCTTCAAGATTTACCAGGTAAGACTACCTTTATGTTTGTATTTTGTTTTAACTAAAACATTTTTCTTCAAATTTTTAAGCTTTTGGTTCTAATCGACCTCACGGTTTCCTATTACAAAGATAGAGGAATAGACTCTTGACATTTAAGGAAGACCTAGGGTTACGACCTCCTATGTTCTCAGCACCAACTAGAGAAAAGGTAAACTATGTACTTCTATAAACGCAGGCAGGTCGTCGATCTTCCAACCTGGGTATGAAGTTTATTACCCAAATTTTGGATATTGAACCATACCCATAAGAGTCACATGTCTATTCCCATATGCATAATTGTCTTTTAAAACTTGTAACACAGACTCAGTATCGTAGGGTAAGGTTCAGCTCCACATGTGGGGTTTGTAACCATTTAAATTTTATATAAATTTTAAAGTCTGTAACATCATGTCGTTTACTCTGGAATATTGTTATTATAATTATAATGAATTGAATGAGCTTTATTTTATTAGAAAAGAATAAACAATAACTATGAACATAATGACTATGTCTAGATAGCTTAAGATGATTCAACAGCTACAAAATGGTTTTATGATATATAGATTACCAATATTTTTTGTTACATATTCAGGGTTTGTCTCTTGTTTCCATCCATTAACAAAAATGAATGATAGTGTATGAAAAACAATCCATATGCATATAATTTTCATATTTTCATATTTTCAGTACAACAAGAAAGATTATATTTGTTCCAAAAGAAACTTATAATAATTATTCTACAAGGATATTGAAGTCTCTCTATATACTCATTATTATCAATAATATTTAGTTGTGAGACATTTCATGTCTAGGATTTCATATCATATCTCAGGTTTACTTATGTTAATCTATTTCTTGGTTATTATGAATGATAAAAATAATAACATATGAATATTCCAGTTCCTTATGCAAAGGATGATCTAGTTAGGAATTCTTTGATTATCTCTTATTTGAGATTTCTCTGGAGATATTAATACTAATGAATATCTTTGTTTATTTCCACTTCCACATCAAATTCTTGAGCAATGTATTACTATAACAATATAAATTAGCATTCAACCAGAACCATCTACATTTATTCTAATAATTCTAAAGAAATAAAGTATTAAAGATAGATACAAATATCTAAACCACAAGCTTTATTAGGACAAACTGAGGAGATAATACAACTCCTCCCAACCATAGACTAGAGAAGCCACAATATGCTAGCTCTGGTCACCCTGGAGCCAAATACTTTATTCCACAGGAAAAATGAGAATATTAATAAGCTTCTCTAGGTTATTTCCATAACTTGGCTTGGCTCTTTCTCAGAACCACCAAGCTCTAACTATGCACAAGTACTCAACAACGTCTTGGTTACACCATACTTGTTCCTTCTCCCTTGTTTTACCAAGCTGAGAATAATAGAATGCCTGGGTCTTTTTCTTTCTTTTTCCACTTATCCTTCTCCCTAACTCTTGGGAGTCTTGGCCTAACTATTTGGTAGCTTGTTTCCTAACCTCCCACATTCTTGGTGTAGGTTCACACTTGTCCTCATGGAAAAAAATCACTTTTACCATGGTGGTTTCTATCCTCTTTTCACTTTTCCCATGGAGTAAAGTATTTTTCTTTTCATAGTTGGGTTCTCTCATCATTTTATCTCAAGTAATTTTAAATAAAATAATACTTACATAAATGTTTTTCACCATCAATTACTTATGGTGATAAAAAATGTTAATCAAAGTTTTTCCCAAAGTCATAATTCAACAATCACAACCACATAAATTTACTCAAATATTTAATTTCGAGGGATGTTACAATTTCAACCAAAGAGCCTCATCCACGTGCTTGACAAATTGAACACAAAACTTTGCATGAAATAAGGACTAACATACCTCATGATGATGATGGTTTACTAACTCTCATACTCTGGGTTGCTTGGATGTGATAAGCCTTGGTTCACATGTAGTTATAATGGTGAACGAGGGGGGCTACTGGGTTTCCATGTGTGGGCATGTTGATCATCATCATGGTTGGGATCATGTTCTTCATTGTGAGTCATGAGACATGATCTCCTCTAGTTACCCCTAGGCATGGGGGGCTAACAGCTTTCAAAAAATCTATTTTTGACGTTACTTTTTTATATGCTACACAAATTCATCATTGATGAAACTGTAGAAACATATAAAGTCAACTATGCATATTCCAAATATATAATTTAAAAAAGAATAATATTGTTTACTATTTTTAATATATTTTTGTCTTGACATATATCATAATCCTAAAATACATACCTCTTTTATTTTGTCTATAACTTTTTATCCTCTTAACCATTTTTAAAATAAGTCATATGCTACACTAGAATAGATTGAAATCTACAATCTAAAACTAAATAAATAAATGTTTAAAGATAATGTTAATACCTTTGCACCCTACACTGACCACGAGGCCTTGTAATTTCAATGATATAATGACTTTCATCATTTAAAAAAAATATAAATTAATATTATAAATTTTGAAAAAATACACCGCACTAGAACAATGTGTTCTCTGCAATTATACAAAAAAAATTAAGAAAATTTCATCGTTAAGGTACTCAACACCTACATTAATGGAAACATGTGCATTATATCTTTCTTGAAAAATAACATATTATTGTTAAGAAACTCAAATTTCACATAGTTATACACAAATTCTATAAATAAAAATTATAAATTTGGGAAGCTAATTCAATTTCCCACATTTCATATTTTTACACCATATTCAAATTCATTGTAAAAGTTCCTTAAATAATCCCTTGAAGTTAACATATTGTTTTTTTTTCATGTTTGAATTGCCACTAATGTGTCATGAGATACCGTCATTAACTTGTAGCCACCCATATAGATTTGCCTTGTCTCTTATGGTTTGGTTATTTCATGCATTTTCTAGCATGCTTCAAGTTGTTTTAGGGTTCACCCCCTCTTTATGTATGACCTCCCTCCCTCTTACCACAAGTTTAAACTTGGCCATGCCCAATTTTGCTTCTGTAAATGATAGGCTATGTAGCATAGTAATTGTCCACGTAAGCAAGAAAGGTTATTGGAGTAGTAATAGTATTAGGAAAAATATTGATATGGGAGAGAATCAAGAGTTCCCATTCTAGATTTCAAGAATACCATTTGTGCATAGATATGAAACAATTCATTTCCCCAATTGGTGAAAATTGAAGCTGATAGGTTCCTTTTGGCTCACACGTGTTTCATATACATTTATTTTGTCTTTATTGTGGACTAGGAGGTGACATGGACTTCACACGGTAGATCCACATGGAAACAACATAGACATCACATATTTGGTAAACACCAATATTGATTGATATTATTGACAAACTATCATCACTCCCTCTTTATTCTTAATCCAACAACTCATCACTACATCTCCTCAAAATATTGGAATGTAGAAAAATTAGATGGAAACTGGTGAAAGATGCTCAAAACATTTTTGAAATTGTTCATACATTATCAATTTCAAGTAATCCAATAGCTATCAAGGATTCTGAAGTGACACCACTCACCTTAAACTATTGACATAATCAATGCCTCAAATTGAAATATCTAATTCACTACTTATTAATTTTCACAAACCATTTACTATGGTGATATCCACATTTGTCTTGATGTCTTGTTTGTCAAACTAAACTTGTTTCTTTTTCAAATCCCTCTTCACTTTGCAACCTCAATTTTTTTTCTTCATATGTGTCTATTTAAAAATGTTTTTTTTTTTGTGAACCACACAAGCACCTCCTATCATTGCATATGAGTAATTTTCACTCATGAATGGTACAGAAGAAAAGGATTTCCATTAATGCTTAACCATCTCAAAGATCATTTCAATATAGTATTCATAAACTCTATCCAATGAATCCTTTATTAATTATCCATAAATCGTCCAAAACACTTCTCTTATCTACAAACAACATACCCTCTTTACTTACTTAGACATTCTTTTTCTTCTGCTTTAAAGATATGCTAGTTTTTATTACACCTTAAAAACACATCCAACAAAAAAAAATAACATAAGTTCACCTTCAATCCAATGTAGTGAGCCAAGCAATGAGAAATAAAGATCCTTTTCCATAAAGCAAATCTTAGTCATCAAATCTAAGATGTTAATTCAAATATGTGTGGCAATTTTATATTTTGTTTTTATACCTATTTCTTAACTACGATGTTCAAAAGCAACAACCTATAATCATGAATGAAAGTTGTATCCATCATTTTTCATTTCTAAAGTGAGGTTGTCTATAAAACCAATCATATGCTTTTTATTATAAATAAAACAATTTTTTTATTAATAAAAATAATTTTTTATTAATTTAAAAAAATTATTTTTTATTTAAATTTTAATATAATTTACATAAATAATTTTGTTTCTTCGATTTTACATCGACTGTAACCATTGTAAATATTAAAAGTTATACTTCTCAATTTTAAAGTTTAAACTTACATTGTTTTTACGTTGAAAAGTTAAATGAATGAGTTAAACGAGAAATACCAAAGCTAAAGGAGTGAAGCTAAAAGACAAAATAGCTTCATGTTAACTATAGATATACAATATAAAGTGACCTAGGAAAGCAAAATCGATTCCATATGTCTAAAAAGACAGTTACTCCCTATACTTTACATAATTTCAATACGATGCGAATTGTAGTAATTTTTGGAATT
Organism: Picea engelmannii; assembly: GCA_009831015.1. Lineage (NCBI taxonomy): Eukaryota > Viridiplantae > Streptophyta > Pinopsida > Pinales > Pinaceae > Picea > Picea engelmannii. The sequence goes on along the minus strand of ML786355.1, from coordinate 111,957 downwards.
TTGGTGATTATTGATTAAGGATATCTAAGTTGTCAAAATCACTTTAGCTTCGAATTTAAATCATATCAATTTTTAATATGACTGAATTTTATGTCAAAATCACTTTAGCTTCGAATTTAAACCACATCAATTTTTAATATGATTGAATTTTTTGTTACAGCAAATTGAAAACAGATATATCAGAAAATAATTTATCGATACACAAGTGATTTTTTTTCTGCTAACTTCTTTTTAATAGCGATTTTAATAGCGATTTTAAGCTTCATTTAATAGCAATGTTAAGCTTCATCTTTTAATTTATATTAAGTAATGATTTATAAATAAAATCTTGGATTTAACTTTTTTGTGAACTAAAATTTTTAATATATACAACAAAATTAATATAAAAAAACTTAAAACCTTTAAAAATATGAAATAAAGGTTTTATTTTTTAAATATCAAAAATATAAAAAAACCTTAAAACTTAAAACCTTTATTTCTTATTTATATATTTAAAATCTTTATTTCTTAAAAATTTGATATTTGATATTGATTATATACAACAAAATGTGTTTCAGTGAAGTAAAGTATGTATATTTTTTTTAGATTTTATTAGTCAAATAGTTGAGTTGAGAAAATCACTTATCTCATAAACAAAGACATCTTAAAGAAATTCAATATTTAGCTTTGTGGTAAATTTAAAAATAAACTATTAATATTATTGATTTATTTAAATTCACAATTACTTTTAAATTTGAATATGTAAAAATATGTTTTCTCAATCTCACATCTACATTTTAAATTTTCCTACACAATTTTTTTACATTCAAAAAATACCATCAAATCCGCATCAAATCCGATCTTGAAACCAGAATGGTTTCAACCCCCTCTGAGAAGTCAAAATTCAGAGTAGAGATTTCTAAAGAAATTTATCATCCATAAAACCCTTCATTTTACATGGTAATATTTTCACCAAAAAAATAGGTGCCGAAATTCACCAATACTTCTCCATATTGTAGATGGTAAACCCTTCATTTTACATGGTAATATTTTCACCAGAAAAATAGGTGCCGAAATTCACCAATACTTCTCCATATTGTAGATGGTAAACCCTTCATTTTACATGGTAATATTTTCACTAGAAAAATAGGTGCCGAAATTTACCAATACTTCTCCATGTTGTAGATGGTAAAGATGCTAAACAACAACCCTAGGGACACAAGGCAAAGACTGAGATAATATATAAAAAACATAACACAATAATGCATCTTTTACTATGAAGAGCAAGCAGCATAAAAACAGAAGGCCGGGCTACCGTACGAGAGAAAGTTCAACATCCTCACAGAAGTCCAGGCGTCTGGTTTCACAGTAGAAACTTTTATACTTGTTCGGCCAATATGTGAGCCAGATGCTACCTGCTATTTCCCACATCAATGTCTTCCCTTCCATCTCCGGCTTCATCTTCCAGCTGATGCATTTCGAGTACTCATCTCTGGCAAACACGACCCCGCCCTGCTTCGTAAAAGGCCTGAGAGCAGAAGAATACCTGTCCTTAAACCACACCTTGGGCTGCAACATTTCCATCATGGACGGCCTCGACGCCGCAACCTCTTTACGAGATTGGCTGTCGTACAGTACCCAATCGTAGTCCCCTTGGTTGCCCCTCACAGACTGCTCCATCTTCCATGGCTTCAAGCTCGTGGTGAACCCCTCCGTGGTCGTAACAGTCAGCCCGTATTTTCCCGGCACCTCAAACCCGCTCTCGACACCCGTCTCGTTCGAGATCTCGTACGATGGGTTATTCGACGACAGGCTCAGCGAGATGGACATTACGTTCGATTCCTGCCGGGGGGCGACCCGGACAGAAATCCGGGATGGAAAATGTTTTTCCTCGGCGACGCCGTGGCCCTCCAAGACAGACTCGGCTGCCAGCGGAACAACGTCGCATCTAACGTTGTCCACGGCCACCTGAACCTCGATCCAGTCGGGGGTGAAAAACAGGGCGTAGCTCATCTGCAGGACGGCCTCGAGATGCAGGTAGCGGAGCGCAAAGAGAAGGCGGTCGTCTTTCGGGACCGTGCTCGGGTGCTTGTCATGGGCTTTCATGGCGGGCACCGGTGCGTAGACACGGACCTTCCAGAGCCCCTTGGCGCAGTGGCTGTACGAATGGTAAAGCGGGCTACGGATGCTTTTCTCCCATGCCGAATTCTTGAGCGGCTCGTCCGCGAGCATGGCGTCGAACATGCGGTTGGTGAGGGCGAGCGCCATGGATCTCATCATTCGCTCCTCAATATTGCTCCCCACTGCCTCTAGCATCTGCTTGCAAGAGGAGCCGCCGCCGCCGCCGCCGCCGCCTCTGTGGTGGAGATGAAAGCTCTCTAATTCTCTTTCCAGCACTTCTAAACACCGCGGCCGGATCTCGGCCGGTGCCTCGTACACGCAGACGCAGAGCGCCATGCAGAGGAACGCGGAGTTGAACATCCCCTTGAAACGCTTCAAATCTGACAGTACTACTTTGGCGTCTATGCGGGATTCGATCCGGCGCATGGGCTTTTCTTGTGGGCCGTAATGCAAGATGCCATCGATGAAGCTGAGGAAAAGACTGTACATCGCCTTCTGGTCGCGATCGCCATGGACGAGCTCCAACGCCTCCAACGTCCACAGGGAAATTGGAAACGGGAAATCTGCGAGTAGCGAGAGATTGAAACTCCGCGAGGAGGAGCTGGTTTTAGCTGAAAGGAGTAGGGGTACCTGCGAGCCGTTGCAAAGCTTGAGAGACATACCGTCGCTCTTCCATTCTGAGGGCGGCGGAAGAGCGGCGATCCAGTCCCAGACATCCGGGAATCCCACGGATGGCTGACCAGAGTAATTAGGCATGATGATTATGGAGATATTTGGAGACCTGCTACTGCCCTATTTCTATAGACGAAATCATGAGACTGTATAGCCGAAAAGAGATTCGATGAAACGGAATAGAATAGCGTGGGGATTAAGCCACCATAACCATCAAACTCTGGATATATGCATAAAGGCTTCTTGGGTAATTCTGAGACATAAAGCAGATTCCTCTTTCTCAGATTATCCAAAACACATGTTGATATTACCATATTCTGTCTTAATGCTGAGCTGTTTTAACATCAGAAAGAATAGTTAGACGACGATCACACATTATACATATCCATCAATTTCTTCATTAAGAATAGTATATCCATTAATTTATGATGAAGTAATTCAACTTTTTTATTAATATATATAGTTTTAAATTTTTATATAAATATTAATCAATTAAAAATTATATAATAATAATAATAATTATATAGGGTAAAGGTGATTACTAAGCAAGATATCAACTTGGTGTATGAGACTTTCTTGTTTGTGAAATAAAGGACCTCTTAAGCTATTCAATTGCATATTTATTTGTATATTTATTAATATTATTTTTTTTCAAGTCATAATTTAAGACTTGTGAAAATTGATAATTAGTTTGTGAATTGTTCTTTAGAAAATTTGTTTTTATTAATAGATCTCTCATGACACACTAATGCAAACATGGAAAAACAACAATCTCTTAACTAGTAGGGATTATTCAAGGTACTTTTATAGTGAATTTGAATATGGTGTAAAAATATGAAATATATGAAACTGAAATAGCTTTTGGAATATATAATTTTTATTTATAGAATTTATGAATAACTATGTGAAATTGGAGTTTTTCTAGTTGTTATTTTTCAAACAAAATATAATGTATATGTTTTCTTTATGTTGAGTACCTTAACTAGTTAAAAAAATTGTAGAATCATAGGGAACCCATTGTTGTAGTGTGGTATTTTTTCAAAATCTAAAATATTAATTTTATATGTTTTTTTAAATTAAGAAAGTCATAAATTACAATGTCTTAACTAATAAGCGATACTATTTTTTTTTATTATATATTTGGAATATGCATAGTTAACTCTGTAACTTCAAAATTAGAGATGTTGAGAAGCATTCATAAAAATGGAGGTTTTTAATGTATCTGCATGCCAAACCAATAGGTTTTCCATCGTGAACCTGAGGCCAACAGAACAAATACATCTTCTAGAGTTGTCACTCCCACCCGAAAAAAAATTGAAATGAAAAGAACGCACACTCTTTCCTAAGGAACGTGCATTATTAGGATCAAGAGCATGCAAGTGTTCTTACTCTGTGTGTGTGTGTGTAAATGTGTTGAACCTGCACATAATAGATCTAGCTAGAAAATACTACACATATTTGCAGAGAGAAATCAAGAAAGAAGAAGAAGGAGAGAAAGAATGGAAGAATTCTCATTAACTGTAATGAATAATGAATAATTTACACATGATATACTCTGTATAGCTCAATGAATGTGCACTAGAGGAGAACCAGTGCACCATAGTGGTGGTCTAGAGTGATCTGGACACACACCAACATTTACGGGAGTGAACTGCCACCTATTCTAGTCTCTCAAGAAGTTACGGGAGTGGACTGCCACCTAGCTGAGTTAACTAGTCAACCAATCTTCAATTAACTGACTAAACAGAGTGTAGTGAGGAGTAGATCAAGGAATCAAGGGTAATGCGTCAGTATGGTGATGATCCCAAGGCAAGTGTGCATTAGAATGCTAGTAATCCCAATGTTGCATGGTGACAAAATTAATGCAACATCTAGACTCAACTCAACTAGTCAAACTGAAGTGTCAACTGAAAGAGAATATTCTCTAGGTGGAATACTCTCTCCTAAAGTATAGGAGACTGGATAATGACTAATTATGACTAATAAACAAGGAAAAAACTTAGGAAAAAGAAATCATAGGTGTGTGTGAAGTAACTCCAACACCCCCCCTGAACATTACTTTGGTGAAAATAAATAATGGGTCTCGGCATCGGTAATGAGGCCATGTTAGGTACCCAAATACAAAAGATGTGCTGAAATAATGCGAGGAAAGAGGGGAAAACTCATGGGAAACNTAGCCTAAATGGTTATGTTAACTATCCCTTTGTACTATGCCTCGGCTGAAGATAGAGAAATGGCAGCTTGCTTCTTGTTCGACCAACAGATAGGCCTGAAACTAAGACTGAGTGAGTAACCAGATGTGTACTTGCGATCAGTGTTATCGCCAGCCCAGTCAGAATCAGTAAACTCGATGAGATCTAATGTAGAGTTTGTTGCATAATGAATCCCAAAGGTAATGGTTCCATGTATGTATCGAAGGATATGCTTTGCATCATTCCAATGTAGGTCATGCGGCTCCTGCATGAACCTAGAAACTGCACCAACTACATAGGAGAGGTCTGGTCTGGAGTGTGTGAGATACAACAAGATCCCCACTAGCTGTTTGTACAATGTGTTGTCAACTAGTGGAGTCTCCCTGCCATCCTCATATTTGACTCCTGATAGGAAAGGAGTCAAAGCAGACTTGCATTCTATCATGTGAAATCTCTCAAGAAGATCTCGTGCATACTTGGCCTGAGACAATTTGATGCTTGATGAATCCTTATTGATCTCGAGTCCAAGGAAAAAGTGTAGCGGACCCATGTCCATAATAAAAAACCCATCATGTAGAATCCTCTTGATTGTAGAAATCACTGAAATCGAGCAACCGGTGATTAACAAATCATCATCATACAGAACTAAGAGTAGAAGTGAATCAACCATCATGAGCATGTATACATTTAGGTTTGATTTACAACATACAAAGTTCTATGACAATAGGTAGGAGTCCATCTTGGCATACCATGCCCTTGGAGCCTGCTTGAGGCCATAAAGAGACTTCTTCAGTCGACAGACCAAAGATGAGTCATGCATAAATCCTTGGGGCTGCTCCATATAGATCTCCTCAGAGAGATCACTATGAAGAAATGTCTTCTTCACATCCATCTGATGGACTTCCCATCCCTTGGTTTTCATAATCGCAAGTGCTAATGGTATGGAATCCACCTTCGCTACTAGAGCGAACATCTCATCATAGTCAATACCATGCACCTGCTGAAAGCATTTGGAAACAAGCCTGGATTTGTATTTGCTAATCTTTCCATCTGTTGTGCTCTTGGTCTTGTAGACCCATCTGCATCTGACAAGTTTCCTCCAAGAAGGAAGGGGAATCAGATCTGAAGTCTAGTTCATGAGGAGGGAGTTGTAGTCCTCATGCATGGCAGATTCCCAAAAGGGATTTCCAATAGACTCGCCATAAGACTGTGGATCTAAAGACTGAACAAAGAAAATATGCTTGTAGGGCAATGGTTCAGTGGCAGTGAGTGAAACAGGAGGCTCCTCGAAATCAAATCGAGTCCTCCTAGTATCGGTTGGATCACCAACGAGATCCCCTACATCCTGAAGACTAGTTTGTGCCCACTTGGGCCTCTGCTCTGGCTTTGCAATTGCATCTGGATGCTATGACTCTGCATCTGACTGTACTGACTCTGAATCTGAATCATCTGAGTCCTATGAATCAGAACTCTTGTATGACAGAAGATTCAGCATGTGCATGCTCATCATCTCAGACAGGTGGAAGAATGAAGGTGTCTGCATGCGGCTGTTGAGGTACATGCGAGACACTTTCCTCGAATTGGACATTGTGCTCAATGATGAGCCAATCCGAGGAAAGACCAATAATCCTATATCCCTTCACATTGTCAGGGTATCCAAAAGAAATACACTCAGTGCTCAGTGGATCAAGTGCCTTCCTCCTTTCAGATAGAATCTGGGCCCATGCACGTGAACCGAAAATGCGAAAGTGGGTCGCTTCCAGTTTGAGGCTGCTCCAAGCCTCTTAGGGGGTCTTATCCTTGATAGATCTATGAGGATATATGTTTTGGATGTATGCTACACAATTAAGTGCTTCGTCCCATAGTCTCTGTGGCAGTGAATTTGCATGCAACATGCAAGGTGCCATCTCCTTTAGGGATCTATTTTTTCGCTCAGCAACTCTGTTTTGCTACGGAGTATAGGGAATTGTGTGTTGCAACTGAATCCTTGCCTCATGGAAACGATTATGGATATCATGATTTACATATTCTCCCCCGTTATCAGTTCGGAGGACTTTGATCTTCTTTCCAGACTACGACTCAACCAGGGCTTTGAAATCTTTGAGGTGTTGAAAGACCTCCAATTTTTGCCTGAGAAAGTAGATCCATGTAAAACATGATAAATCATCAACAAAAATGAGAACAAA
>ML786355.1:71230-82945 GCA_009831015.1 Picea engelmannii | reverse complement strand
CCTTTAAATTACATAGCTTGGGGGAGGGGAAGTAGTAAGATGGGAGGTAAGAACCTATGCAGTCACTATTGGGAGTTTTCCCAAAGCCTTTATTATTCTTTTCATGAAAGTGTGTTTCATTTCATACAAGTGTGGTGTGTAATATTTCATTTATCTCCTTGAAGTTTTAGTTTCCAGTTTGTGAGAATCCCGTGTATTAGTCCATGTGTGAGACAGAGATTATCATATCATCCAGAAGAATGTAAAAATGCTCAAGCAATTGTTGAGAAAAGGAGGACATACCCTTGCAAGGATCTTTTCAAATCCTTGCTCACACTCCAGAGTTGCTACCAGGGATGAGTTTGTTTTTCAAGAAGAAGTTGAGGAACCAAAGACCCATGAACATAGTCCACATGAGGAAGATCTAGAAGTTTCATTCAGTATCCCTTCTGAGCAGATAGAGGAAATCGAATAATTATGGACCACACAATATGAAGAGAAAATACTAGAGCCATAGATTGAGGAATTTTTGGCATGTTTGTCAGCAGATCGTTTGTGCATTCTAGAGTGTGATAACCAGTTCTCAGAATATCCTCATGATATGTTAGCCAGAGAGAGCCAAGGAAATAAGGACTACATTGAATCTTGGTTCCAAACTATCATCAGGCCACAATACTCCTCCATCCTTCAACATTTCTTGGCATCATCTCCACAAGAGCCGTTGGTTTCTCATGTCCAGACAACCATTGAGGTATTTTTCTATATTTGGATATGAATCTACTTATAAATATGTTACGCACATGGCTTCACTGGAAATTTTCCTATACTTGAAAAAAGGCTTGCTCTTTTCTCAAGTAGGGTAGGACAATGAATACATAACTACATATAGTTAGTGGTTCAGTTTAAAGTACAATGCAACATCTCTTTTATGTTTTCCAAATAAGCGGGGAATGTCAATAGTTGACAAGGAATCTTGTTGAAAATAAGGAGGTCTCTCTTCCCATGTCCGATCTCTATTCTTATAGCAGGTTGCTCGCTAACAAACATCCCAAAGGCAACAACATGATTTTTTTTCTGGTACCGGGACTGCATACAAGCAATATATCAATAGTGTCCCAGTAGCCCAGATGCATTCTTCAAATCTAGTCATGCACACTCAGATTTTCCAGATGGTCTTCAAAGCCCAAGTTCCTGCAAAAATAACTCAGAATTTAGATATGTAAGTATCAAATCCAAGGGTGACTTAAGGTAAGCATTTTTTTTATCCTTTTGATTTATTGAAAATGAAGGAAATTTATCGTAAAGACAACATTTCAAGCTTGTTATTCTATTCTACCACTTGTCCTTGCCACTTCTTTTCATAATACCACCAATACCCACTTATAACCCCACATGTGTCCCTTTTTTTAAAAAATTTGCTTCCATAAAACCCTTAACCATTTTGTCTTTTGCTCAACTGATGGTTGTGAAGTGTTGAAGAAGTGCACCCTTCTCCCTGCCCTGAAAACTTGTAAGTTTTGTATGGAGGGCTATAGGGGAAATATCAACAACAGAGCAGGCATGTTAATCTTCTGGGCTCAAAGGAAACTGTTCAGTATGCATATATGGGATCAAGTGTCATGTCCATTTTGCATATAATAATGAAAATCCTAGAGAAATTGGCATACTTTTAATATCACATAGTGAAGTTACAGTCTGTTGGTTTGCAACAACAATATATACATTTTGGGATCCCACTTGCAACCTCACAAATCCAAAAAAAAAAATTGTAATACTGTCATCAACCATGAATTAGAAACAGAGTTGCAAAGATTGTTGTTTTTCAAATGTTGGAACTGTTAATGTATTCAGTAAATGCATTTCTTTGTGCCTACGTGATTTTGGATATCATCTTGAGATATGGTAAGAGCATTTGCATATATTTCATTTTGGATCCTCATGGCACTTGCAAACTCGTTCCCCTATTTTTTTTTATGTAGCAAACAAATTTCACATTGTATTTGTTATTCTCGGCTTGTTTCTACTCAATAGTAATTGATTCTAATAAACTTGAGATGGAAACAAATGCACCAGCAGTACGTTTCGTTACAAAAGGCTCATAAATTGTTTGATCTGCCCAATCCAGTTCTATTTATAGGTGGTCATGTGATCTAATTACATAGAAGATTCATTGACAGGTTGCAGGGTACGATTCATTAGCTTGAATGTATAGCAATGTCGCATTTGATGATCACTCTATGAAAGGGGAATTATTTTGTTTATAAATTGATTGGGAGATAGATATGGAACTTAATGGATATTCAATTGTTGTGAAATGTTATGATGGGTAAACATTTTTGCACAATTATGGGAATTTTGACAATGGTACATTTTCTGAGTGGATTATCTATTACTGGAAAGGCAGCTGAAATGAATCTTCCATTGAAGCCTCAGATTCGAGAGAGAATCAACAGTTGATGGATAAATATGAAAATTCTATTTTTTTATATATATATGGCCTGGTTTTTGTTGACAATTGCAGTCAATCACTATCTTTACAGAAAAGGGAAAGACTGATTTTGATATTTCTAGGAATGTGAATGTTGTAGGGTTTTGTTGAATAAGTTATGAGTTAACTCCTTTGCGGAAGTTTTGAGGATGGATTTGCATGAGGACATGAAAATAAATCAATGGGGGGAATATGTTCCATGACTTATTTATACCATATCAGGAGCTATTTGAAATTGTTGAATTTTTGGGGCAACGTGTTGTCAACACCTTTTGACCATAATGGTGTATCAACTAGTGCATTATTTAACTTATTGGAAGCAATGATTTCAGATCTTATTACTTGGATAGTTTATGACAGTAAGTTTTCAACACTACTTTCCATTATTGTCTCAAACTTGGCTTTTAGGTTACTACCATCATTTTCATAAGAAAATAATCTCAGAGAATTTAAATTTTTTTAGCATGGATGAAGGATGAATTTTGAATAGTATGTATGTTCCAAAACGACATCCTACAGGAAATTTAGAATAGGTATGGGAATCCCAGAGTAAGTACGGGAATCTTGTTGTAGTTGCATTTTTATTAAAAACTTATAGAGCATAAATTGATTTTTTTAATATCTCCCAAACCGTGCACTGTTTGGCCATGAAATTTGGAACATATATGCATCAAGGTATGGCAAATAAATACACCAAATTCCAATCAATTCCGGTTTGTATTCTTCAAGAAATTGGCCATTGAAATCTTCAGCCATTTTTCCTTTTTTCTTGAAATTTGTGCACCTATTGGATTTGATTTTTGATGAGCAGCAGCATAAGGATGATCTGAACAACCTCACAAAAGTTTATGGAAAACCAATTTGTAGTTTGACAGATAAATCAATAGAAGTGACTACAAATTTTATAGTTTATTGTCTTTATCAATGTTGTTACAATCCCACTACGAGGGTTAAAATCTTGCTTGATTTTCTAAAGGAAAATCTGTTGGGGGTTCATTTATGGAAAATATTATGTGAGGTTAGCTTGGGCATGCATGGAGTTTTATTCTCAAGAAATCATGTGAAGCAATCTGGTTGTAGCAGTATTTAGAATGTGACTACTAGTTTAAGATGTATATACACAGATTATATATCTAGAATTGTTGAAGATGTTACATGCACATGCACAGAGGTGTTATTCAGTTAGCATGCTTGTTGTCCACAAATGAATGGTATGCTTGCATAATGGAATAAGAAAGAAAGCTCACACATTTTTATCTTTACTTGGTATGAAGTATAGGCTCATATCCTTCTTGAGTTAATTGATGAAAATCACTGCATGAACTTGAATATGTATGATGATGTAGCTTGGTTGCATGTTGCCCAGATTTCACATGGCTATCCATATTTTGTATCACATGTAGTTTGAAGTTGATGTCTGCCAACAAAGGGTTTGAGCAGGGAGACATAAGGAAAGCTATTAGTGGATCTATTTTCATGGGAGGAAATGACAACAACAATTTACAAGGTGGGCTTGATCAATACCTACTTCCTTTGGCATGAGGACATGCCAATCCTTAGCTGTGGGAGAGATGTTGGCTCATCAATTTGACATATTTTACATCATTAGTTGGTCTCTTTTTTAACCATTTCACCCTATCCTCACACCTGTTTATTATTCATGTTGTTGTATTTTCACACACTTCTGAAGTTGATATGTTTAACAAGCTTAATGTTGTTAATTATTATAATTTCCCTTGTTTTTAATGATTTAGAAGTGGTTTAGACTAATCTTTCCAATGAAGGTTTGTGACAGTTTTGTTCCCGCACCAGACCTCTATGTTTAGCATAGACGCACACCATTGGGGCCAAAATGAATAAATTGGTTTTATTATAAATACCCCCAACATACTTCGGTGTTCATTATTTCAAATCCAGGTCACACGTGTGGACCTCTAGCACGTTGTCAAAGGACGGGTCAAAATTGTGCCAGATTAGTAGCAACAGACTTCGACCTCTATTCCCGAGAAAATGAAGTAGAATCTAGAAATTATGGAACATGGGTTTTCTGGAGAATGCATCCATTTAGCTGACGCACAGACAAATTTCCAAAATGATGAACAATCAGGGAGATATCGGTGTTTTTCCAATCTGGGTTTGTCTAGATTTACAGTTGTGCCTACCTTCTCCAATCTTCTAGATGAATGGGTGCGTCTATCCAGCAAGGGAGACTGAATCAAGCTAGTCTCAACATTTTTATGTCATGTAAAATCATTTGTAATCATGTCTTGGTTATCTTTGCAAACCAAGATCAACTATAAAGAGGAAACCAAATATCTTGTAAGCTAATTCTGCTTAGACCAGGATGATTTGAGGGAATTAGTTTTGATCCATCCCCTTATTCTTTGTTTTTATATATATATAGCCATGGAGCAGAGGGGGGATTAGTATTGATGTAGGAGGGAATTAGTATTGGAGAGCCATGATTGAACATTTGTAATCCTTCATTTCATTCAATAAAAATCAATTGTTGATATTCTACCCATCTTTGAAGTACTCATTTAGTCTGTAAGTTTTTTCACAACGTGTGTTAGGTTTGCAGGGCCCCCCATTCTCTACATACGTTGTGCTACTTTTATTTTCTTTTTCCATAGAATACATTGCAGCTCGTTTCCTTTCTTTCCATTCATTGCTTACTTATTCATGTCTTGTAGTTTGTTAGCATAAGCTAGAATTGGCTTTCATTCCACATTTCTTGTGCTTGCATCTCAAAGCTTACGAGCCCTGGGTTGATGATTTAATGTCTAGAATTTATACATATATTTCCACCAACACTACCATTGACCAAGAAACACCTCCCCATTGACCGATGCATCCATCGTTATATTAGTCAAAACTAGATGGATAAGTGGTATATGATATTTGATAAACCTCCCTGGAATAACAGGGAGGTGCCCTTATATTTTATGAGAAAATTATGGGTTGAGTCTATTTTGAGTAAGCATGTCAACTACTTTGACATGGGTGACTTCCAGGGGGTGAGTAGAGGGTTTGCACATGACTGAGAGCATTCCAAGCACAATCCCATGTTAGGTCCTCTTCCCCCCAGACGAAGGTCTGACCCCTCTACCCCACATCCTCTTGTTGCAGAGAGCTTGCAACATGTACAACTAGCCATTTAATCAATGAATCATACCCTAGTGCAACATAGTATATCTTTTTTCACTATCTCGGCAAGAGGTGCATGTTAGTGACATTGATAGAGGGGTTGGAGCTTCAGCATGCATAGCAAAGTATAATGAGAAGATGGCGCATGGACATAGTAGTCGTCCTTGTGAACCTCACATATGATCGAGTTGTGGGTAGACATGTTATGGGCCTATAGAGCTCAGTGGAAAACATAGCTTATGGAGGAGGTCAGTATCTTAACCCTCTCTATGTTCTTCATCATTATATATTTATTTTTTATCATGTATATTTATATAAAAATTGTATTGTTTGTTGTTTTGCAGTTGTTACGTCTGAGCAGTAGACCATCTACGTCGATGGATGCATTAGTTTCTAGCTCCACCACTGATGCAGTAGTAGAGGAACCATGCTCATTAGGTGCACCCCACACATATTTATGTGTCACATTTGATAAATTCACCATCATCATTTCTTTATTTTGTGGCATCCTCAAATTTTTAATGTTCTTGTGTGTCTATAGGATTTGGGAGTAGGCGATGTCATGGAATGTCCATCTGGGATGGACAAGTCACCTACATCACAGGTACCATGTGTAGATTTAAATATTGTATAATTCTCAATTTTTTTGTATTTATGTTTTTGAATTTTTCTATATGGTACTAATAGGTCAATATTATTAATATGCATTCACGTTGCATAAATATTTGCTAGATATAGTATTATTGCACTCCCTGGGAACCCGATCCTTTCTTATGGGTTACCTTTATCCAGGTCTAGGGAGTTGCAATCACTTCTACATCATGTGGGGGTCTATTGCATCCCACCCCCAACATCTGTCTTATTGCACACATCCTCATTGGATTCACACGTAGGCCACCCATCTACGCCACCTCTTCCATCGAATCCATCTGCAATGGATATACATGTATGTCACCCACCCCAACCACCATTTCCATCGCCCCCATCCACCGAGGATACAATAGTAGAGGTTTCCTCGGAGCATGTTTTACAACCTAGTGCTCCATTTTCCAGTGAATCTCCATCGAGGCCTGAGATATTCACAGTGAGATAATGTGTTGATGATAAATTTTTATATATCATGAATTTGATTGTACGCATATTTTTTTAATTTTTTTTACTTGATCCTTATAACTAATGAAGGGTGGAATCACAAAGATATTTGGGTCGCGGAGGAGGGTAACACCCTCACGATTGACAGTAGCATATGTGGTTATTTTTCTTAGGTTAAAAATTACAAAGTATTGTTTGCATGTCTATTAATCCATTGAGGAAAAAAACTTATAACAATGTTTTGTCTTTGTGTAGTATCCATAGCGTCGAAGTACGCACAGGTCTAGAACCACTTGAGGTGCTTCCTCAAGAAAGAGAAGAAACATGGATTTCCAGGATTCTCCTGAGGGTGGCGAGGGTGGAAGTGGTCAATTATTGACCAACTACTGCCATTTTGTATATATGCCACCATATGGATGATTTTTATGTTAGGGCACTTGCTATCACTTTGTATATCGGGAATGAGGTGCCATTTTTGTACAATTTAGACGATGTTGAATATATATATATATACATTTCATGGAATGTTTTTTTATGAATCTCATGGTTTCTTCATTTTATGTTGATGAATATATGAATTTCAAGGTCTTTGAATTTCAAAGTGTATGAATTTTATGTGTATTAATCCCTTGATTTTATTCTAAAGTGATTATAAATACTTGTGTTGTGAATTAATGAATATCTTATGGTGGAAAATATTTCTAAGTGCTAAATCCATAAGCAATTAATGGTTCTCAAGTAACATTGCTTGCTAATCAACCATATATCTCTACATCATCGTAGATGATTCCTTCTAAATTATTTGCATGAATGTTGTGTATATCCATATTCTAACTCACAACCAAAAATATGGACTACCTCTTGAATTATCTCCATCTAAATACAATGACAATCCACCCTCAAATAGTGGTTATTTGAAAATATTGTTACCTAAAAAAGGCATATTACAATAATTTATTATAGAAATAAATATTCTCATTTAACTTCTACATAATTGTAAATCACTTAACAATAGCAGCTCAATGTTATGTCAAATTAACCTCCATAACTAGTCCTAGAATTACTCAATTATGAATATGGCATAAGCTAAAATTTAATTATGCAAGTACATAACATTTGGACAACCCAAACACTTCATATATATTTAGAATATGAAGTACATGCACCTACCAATATCTTATCATGGGTTGTTACAAGTTGGGCTTTTCAAACCCTAGCCTTCCCTTGGCATTCCTTTGAGAAGCCTAGTTGTTAGTTTCTTAGTTGATTCAATCCATAATTTTACCATTTTCTTGGACACACACATTATTCCCCTCTTTCTATGCATGACATATATTAAATCATTTGATTTATGTATAACCCTTCATAAATGCCAAAAATACTAGTCAATGACTCATTAATGCACTCATGTTTGTTTAGGTTGTGTAGTGGGTATATGTAAATTTTGTCAAACCCATCAATTATTAATAACATTTATTCATTTTTCCATGATGTCCACTAAAGTTATTGATTTTTATCAATACAATGAGAGAGTTGACATGGAAACTAGATCGTAGAATGAGTATCATTTTCCACATACAAATAAAGTTTTTGAGGTTAGATTTCTTGAAACACCATAGAAAGTAATGCTATGCTACCAAAATTGCTCCAGGGGGACTTGAAACCATTATTCTTTTCCCTTCACCATCTATGAGATTTTATTGCACATTCCTACCCATTTTTTTGGTTAGAGTATACAAGGACACAAAGGACCATCCCAAACCCAATCCCACAAACTTTTCCATGCCATGCCATTTCCATGTCTTTCCATTCCATTCCATTTCCATGCCATTATCATGCCTTGCCAAGCCATGCCATGTCGTTGCCACACCATTTACATGCCTTGACAATCCATGCCATTCCATGTCATTTCCATGCCTTGTCATTCCATGTTATTGCATCCCATTGCCATGTCAGTTACATGCCTTGTCATTCCACTCCATTATATCCCATTTCCATGTCTTTCCATTGCCATGCCATTGGCATGCCTTTGTCATGTCTTGCCATTCCATGCAATTTCCATGCAAATGCTATGCCTTACCAAGCCATGCCATGCCATTTCCAAGCCATTCCATGCCATGCCATTTTCATGTAGCTTCCTATGTATTTTCGTATCGCTTCCCATTTTAACATATACAACAATAAATATAACTTTCCATAACATTATGCAAGGAAAAATTCAAATCAAAATGTGGATTGCAATGAAACAAGAATAAAAAAAAGAAACCTTTCTCATCTCAAGAAATAATATAAAAATAAAAAACATTTTTTTCTAGGGACATATGACTTAAATTTATAACACAAAGTTCCTTTCCATCCAATGAAGTGTTTATGACATTTTAAGTGTAGGTGAAAAAGTCTGTGTGCCTTTCCAAGCCATGCCATGTCATTATTTTCCTTGAGTTCCAATGCCATGCCATGCCATGTCGTGCCTTTCCTTGCCAAGCCATACCATGTGATTCCTTTCCTTTCCATGCCTTGAATTTCCTTTACACACCTTGCCTTGCCTTTCCATGCCATCCCTTTCCTTTCCATGTCATGCCTTGCCTTTCCATTGTATGCCATGCCTTTCAATGCCATGACTTTCCATGTCATGCCTTGCCTTTCCATGACCTGTCATGCCATGCCATTTCCACGCCATTTCCATGCCTTTCCATGACATGCCATTGTCGTTCCTTTCCAATCCATACCATGCCATACCATTTACATTCCTTTCCATGCATTTCCATCCCATGAATTTCCTTCCCATGCCATGACTTTCCTTTCCATGTCATGCCTTTCCTTTCCATTGCATGCCTTTCCTTGCCATGCCATGCCTTGCCTTGCCATGCCATGACATGCCTTTCCTTTCCATGGCATGTGATGGCATGCCATTTCCATGCCTTTCCAATCCATGTCATTCCATGTCATTTCCATGCCATGTCATTTCCATTCCATTTCCATGCCTTTCCATGCCATCCCATTGCCATGTCATTGTCATGCCTTTTAATACCATGTCAGTGCATCCCATTGCATTCTGTTGTCATGCCATTCCATTACAATGACTCATCAAAAAAATAAATTATATTAACTAAGTTACAACATGAAAAATATAACATCCCTTAAAACAAGTAATCATTAAATGAAATGGGGCGGAAAATGAAAGCCTAAACTAGGGTTTAGATAACAAATGCTTGTTGAAATGAAAAATTGCACATAAAAACCCTAGAATATTCAAGACATCAAGCCCTAAAGGGCTGAAAAATATGTCATAAATATAATAAAATGTGTCAAGGTGTATTCTAATGGTGAAAGTTGAAAACTAAACCCTAGATGTCAAGGTAAAAAGGATGGAAATCGAGGCTAAGTACTAATCTAACCACATAATTGGGGGTTTCAAGAAAAGGTTAATTCAAGAAGAATAAAAGATAACATGCAATATCACCACTTTGATAAAAAAGATTATTTAATACATTCAAGAAATAACCATCAAGAAAACTTGAAATAATGACCTAGACCTAGACCTAGACCTAGACCTTTCCTTGCCTTGCCTTTCCAAGTCATTCCTTGCCTTTCCATGCCATGCCATGTCTTTCCTTTCCATGTTATTCCTTGTCTTTCCTTCACTTGGCATGTCATGCCTTGTCTTGCATTGCATTTCCATTCCATCGTATTTCCTTGCCTTTTCATGCCAATCTTTCCTTTCCATGCCATGCCATTGTCATGCCAAGCCAATAAATGATATTAACTAAGTCCAAACAAGTCAATGGGAAGTCCCAAACACCACAAATCAATAAGGAAAATATAGTTGTTATAAAACTTATGATTAAGATGTTTAACTTCGGCAATATGACAAGTTACAATAGGAAAAATATAACAACCCTTAAAAAAAGTAATCATGTAATGAAAGGGGGCTAAAAATGTAAGCCAAAACTAGGGTTTAGATAACAAATTATTATTGAAATGGAAGATGGCACATAATATCCCTAGAATATTCAAGACACCAAGCCCTAAAGGGATAAAAGTTATGACATAAATATAGTAAAAGGTGTCAAGTTGTATTATAAGGGTACCATATGTAGCGACCCTCCTTGTTATGACAACAACTCTGATAACAGGTGCAATTTTTTTTTTTTTTTTTTTTTTAAAAGTGTGTGCGCGCGTGTAGAAAGGAATAGACACACGTGACACTACGACACCACCCGATGACTAACCAGACGCAACCACGATGATCACCACAAGAAGACAAGACGCACAACAAGTAGAAGCAAGCAATGAACGACCCAAGACATAAGGCGCACAATGCGAACATTTAATGACATACTGGGTTATGCACCATACGAACACAGAGGGAAGAATCCATGGTAGTAGATCTTACTATTTCTGCACAGGAAAGCAGGGAATTTAATCTTAGTCCTCTGCTCCGAAGAGAGAGAAGGTCAGATAGGCTCATGACCGGCTGCTCAGGCAGAAACTAGTAATCTCTGTCAGGTGTGTCGCAAGAGTGGAAACCATGCCTTTAAAGGGCCCGAGACTCTTGATACGGCACGGGATTCTTTACACAGAAGATCACACACACAAACATAAATACTAGGGCTACAAGGAGGTGTCTATATCTCACCCGATACAAACCACCACGCAATGTAAGAGAACCAAGGACTACAATGTCAAGGGAAACCACGAACTCGACGGAAGATGCAAGTTAGAAGGACACCGACAATGACCAACCACTAGAAGGACTCATTGACTTCAATTACAACCCTTACCTCAGTTGACTTCTATTAGACGACGAATTACCAACCCATTCTTAAATATGTAAAATCAACTGAATTCCATCCCCATCTACTAAGCCATGGTGACTCCTCGTACTTAATTTCAAGGACAGTCATGATATATGTTTATCACTGACCATAATTACTACAATAACATACCATGAATGAATAATTTCATTACCTTTGCCTCACTTACCTTGCGATAGGATATCATCCACG